>JAQQSZ010005315.1:0-13904 GCA_028646595.1 Phalanger gymnotis
GTTGAGTCCTATCCCATGTATTCTTAAACTTCACTAACATGCATACATTTATTTCCTAGTGATGAAAATTAAATAAAAAATACTTTGATTTACAAAGGATACAAAAGCAGCCTATGGCTGAGAGAAATTATTTCTCTCTTATGTTAACAATCAGTCATTAATTGGGATTAAAATTTTCCTTTTTCTATTTACTTATTCAGAAGTCATCCCCTTGTAGGTTATTCATGCAGCATCTGAAAGGCATTGCTGATAAATGAGATTGCCCAAATGCTTGGGGTATATGCTTTTTGATCTCAGGTAGGACTCCACTTGGCTAGAAGTCCTTACAAATAGAATCCAGTCTAAGCGAGAGCTTGCCCTTAGGAGCTAAGTCTCTGTCTGACTTTGGAACCTTCCACTGGAGTCTGGGATGATGTAGCTTATGGAAAGGAAAACCAACCAGTGAGGTCTGGGTAGATTTGTTCATTTTCCTTGGCAGTATATGTTCTGCGGATGTCTACACAAATGATGAGGTCAACACATACTTTACCAGAGCCAGCTCAGCAACTGGAGGTTCCTGAACCTCATGGTTAGGTCATACTTGATGCAGGAAGAGCTGAAAACCTTTTTTTCTGCTTCCTCATTATTATGTCCACTCCCTCATTCATTGAATTGATCAACCATTGATGGACCAATCAGAGTTAATTTCTACCCTCAGGTGAACCCCCTTTTCCCATGGCTTTTTAAGCATTCAGAGGCCCCCAAAATTCATCTTCAATTTATAAGAAAAAGTCAAATGACCATCTTTGTATTAATTATTCATAGCTGTAATTAATAAAATAATTACCCAGAAATCATGTCTTTTGGACTTTCCATTTATCACATGGCATAGCTCCTGCTCTCAAAAGTAAAGCAATCTTAGCAGGAATTTAAAAAAATGTATTAATATGTGATTCAGTGCCATTATATATAATCTAGAGATTGTGTGGCTCCATGAAGGATGGACAAGTGCGAGCCAGCATAGGAGTGTAGAGTGTGGGTAAGAGGAAGAAGCTGATGGGTGGTACTTAATAGAAGGAAACTCAATCTTGAGATAGTCTTTGAAGGTGGGTACAATTTGGAGAAACAGAAGAAATTCCACACGCATGAATTATATGAGTAAAGTTGTAGAGGCAGGATTCAACCAGGCATGTGTGGGAGAAGGTCAGGTCAGATATTAACCTGATCCAAAGGGAGATTATACACTTGGGATGCAGGGGATTTCTACATTGATAGGATACAGAGGAGCTGGATCATGAAAGGCTTTGGATACCAGGATAAGTCCTTTGGACTCAATGAAATCAACAGAGGAAGCCACTGTGGGAATCTTTTCAGTCTTGAAACATAATGAACGTGCAGTATGAGAAAGCTTAATTTGGCTTTAATAGTCAGCAAGGATGGAAGAATAGAAAGACCAGAGCAGGAGTTAGGAGGCTAAAGATATAGTCCGAGAACTTGGAAATGGAAAGGATGAAACAGAACTAAATGGAAAGAATTGTGGAAAAAAAAATTGTTAGCCACTTCCTCCCTGCTAGGATGTCTGTAGAACACTGACTGCCTTTCAAAAAATATGCACTTGTTTCAGGACCATTGCTAAATTTGCTTCAAGTATTTTTGTTAAATTGCATTGAAATCTGTTCAGAGTGACACTACTATATCACTCAGATAAACAGATGGAGGGACAGATGGATGTGGCCAATGCTAATGGGTTGCCATGTTGATTTAAGACACATCAAAGAGGTCACTTCACTTGTGATGCATATTTGTATTTCAGAGGAAAAAACATTGAGGGAGGAGTTATTGACCCCTTGAAGCAATCGGTTACCTTGCTTTTTGCCACTTCCCACAGAAAAGGGCCTGGTGTTATTCCTTTATTTTGTCCACTTCGATCAAAGATTTCTGTGAGAGAGTTAAATTTGGAGAACTCAACGGCTTGGTTTTTTCCCCAGGGTTAAATGCAGAATTCTGATCATAGCTACTCAACGTGACTCTTATACAACTCTCACTAATTCCGTTCCAAGTTTTAGCAATTTTTAGTATATGACAGACCTTGCTCAAATGGTCTGGCCTCGTCATCAAAGGCCCATTTCGGTTGATAAATTGTTTCAGTTGATAATAATAAGTAAAATTGCTTGATTCATTACGAGCGTCCCAGGTTTTATTTTTCCTTTTTAACAGAATAAAGGTATTTTCAATCAATAAATCAAGATACATTCATTAAACAGTCATTCTAGGTTCAGTATTGGACTAGGTAATATTGATGGAAAGACCAAATAAACAATTCTTTTCTGATGTTTCTTAAGATTTCCATAGTGGCAATTTTCATGATAACAAAGAAGTGGAAACAGAGTAGATGGCTACAAAGTGGGTAATGTCTCAGCAAACATCAGTACGTGAACATAATGGAATAGGACCTGACTATAAGAAATGACAGATCAGATGACTGCAAAAATGACACCTGGAGAGTCTTTCATGAACTTATGCAGAATGAAGTAAGCAGATCCAAGGAAACAACATGCAATAACCTCAACAATGTGAATAGCAAGAAGGAACAACCATGAGATAATAATAATAAATGAATGCTGCAAAACTGCAATGAACAAGCCTGTCTCCAAAGAAGTGATATGAGATGGCACCCCCATGACTCTGCAGATGTTTGGGGGGCAGGCCCTGAATGTGGGGTGCAGTAGACATTATCATTGTAGTTTTGCTGATTTTTTACCTCTTTTTGGTGGTAGGGAATTCTTGGTGATGTAGGCTGACTTTCTAAGAGGGAGACAAAGAAGGCTGCATGAGGAAATTTAGGCTATGAAAAAAACAAAACAAAAAGAATGACTGAACTTTATTTTTTAAAAAAGTAAACCCACCACTGGAGATTCATGAGCTTTGATTTAAAGAGGATGAAGATCCAGAAAGAAGGTTGCCCTTGGGTTACGTTCTTAGAAACCCCAAGTTAAAGACAGCGGTTGTTTCTGAGCTTCATGAACAAGTACAGGAGGAAGCTGTGATAACCAAGAACTAATACAGGCCATGTCCAACTCATTCCCTGTACGTCAAGCAACACTGTAAATACTCTTAACCTGAATGTTAATAAAAAACAATCGGCAATCTCTCGTTTTATTTTTCGGACATGAAAAAGAAATTGCCTTCACATTTAGATAAATGGGAAATTTGACGAAGGACTAGACTCAAAGGATTGTTAATATGTAGATATTAACTTGCCATGAATGCTTGATGTGTGTAAAATGGAGAGAGAGAAGGCAGATGAGAACAGCACTGGTTAAGAACAGAAACTCGGATTTTAGGAAGAAGGATAGTGGAAGTTTACGAGGAAGATTATATCATAAATCACACGGTCAGTATGTATCAGAAGCAATGCTTTAACCTGGGTCTTCCTGGATTTTAGGCCTGCCTTCTATCTATGGTGCTACACTGTTTTTGTTGTGGTTGTTCAGCTGTTCAGTTGTGTCCACCTCTTCGTGACTTTGTGGATCGTATCGTCTACGAGATTTCTTAGTGGAGATATTGGAATGGTTTCTTTCTCCAGCTGATTAAGGCAAACAGAGGTTAAGTGACTTTCTCAAGGTCACACAGCTAGTGTGTGAGGCCAGGTTTGAACTGAAATCTTCTTGACTCTGCACTCTATCCGCTGAGCCACCTAACTGCCTCCTCCCATAATCGATCTGCTATTTTGAATTTTTTCATTTTATTCCATCCAGGCCACCCTTCTAGACCGCCACGATTATTCAGATTCTGAATCTGCCATTTAGTGTGTTTGCTAATTGTATAAACCAGCCTGTCATGCCTTTATCCAAGTCATTCATAAAAACGTTGAACACAACCCAGGGATAAGCACGGATGTCTAGGCCACGTAACGAGAGACCTCCTTCCATGTGGCTATTGAACTGTTAGTGATGTCTTGTATGAGTAGTTGATGTCCCGTGAGATCCTTTCCAACACCATCGTTCTACAAAGACCTTTTCCTTATGGTATTCACCGAATTCATGAGATTCATAGAATCCATCATTCCCCAAGACTCTGCTCAAGCACCTCAGGCCATATGAAGCTTTGCCTTATCGAGGACATTCTCACACCCCGTCTTCCTAGCAACCTTGCATTTATTATTTATATTTTTCCACAAGCGTACATCTTGTCTCCTTGGGACTTTCCGTGTCATGTAGAGCAGGAGCGGTTGAATGCTTTTACCTTTGTATTTCTAGTGCCTAATACAATACCTGTTGAATCGATTGGCTTGGATTGGATTAATGGCTCAAATTAAAAGTATATGAAAAATGATTTATTATACTGTTTAGGAAAAATTGTTATGTTGTTTAAATCCAACGATAAGCGATTAAAGATTCCCTGAACCCAGAGCATTTTCTGACTCCAGTAACTCTAGAAATCCTGGAGATGGCTACCAAGTATTTCGGCCTCCCCCAGGTCCTGGTTGCACCCAAACCATTCTGGTTTTGGGTTACCACACAAAGAACTTGGGAAGGGTCCACCCAAGCTTGTTTTGAATTCACCCATATTTTATTGAAGTTTACTCATTTCTGTCTCAATCTACCTTGCTTTCAAATTGCCCTCTTCGGAACTTGGCTTGATTTAGCTGTGTACATGTGGTTCATGTTTGAACACCCTTATTGATGTCCTACACAATATAAACCTTCTAGAGTCTAGATAAGAGGGAGCCACACCTCTTTTGCAGCTCTTTCTCCTTTACCAAATGACTTAATAAATTTCTAAAACTTTTTCAAATTTTGGGGTTTGTTCTTGTGAGCAACAAAAGTCCTGTTTTTCATGAAGTCCTTCCTGATCTCACCAGCCAGTATTATCTCCCTCAACTTTTTGTCATTGCTTTTCATTCATTTCAGGTATTATTTTCTATAGGGTGGGTGGATTCCCCTCCTGTCAGTTGATGTAGGCACAGGATGTAAGGACAGATGACACAGTTCTTACATCCTGACCCTCCGTGAACTGATGGGATGAAAACCTAACATCATCTCTTCTCTTATGGTTGTATGTTAGATGTTTTTGAATAAGATTACCTCATCTCCCCAGACCATAAGCTCTTTAAGTGCAAAGACTACATCTTGACTAAATGTTGGGGGTCCAACAGTGTTATCTTCAAATTGTTCTTCTGTTATTTTTGGTTGTGTCTGATTCCTTGTGACCCCATTTGGGTTCTTTTTGGCAAAGATACCAGAATGGTTTGTCATTTCCTTCTCTAGCTCTTTTTATAGATGAGGAAACTGAGGCAAACAGGAATAAGTGACTGGAACAGGGTCACACAGTGTATGAGGCTGGCTTTGGACTCAGGAAGAGGAGTCTTCCTGAGTCCAGGTCCAGAGCTCTATCTACTCTAGCTGCCCTTATAGTAGGTAATTAATGAATGAGAACAGCAGTGCCCGGAAGGTACCGAGGCCCCAGCTGCTCCCGTGTGCCCCGGGTCTTTCAGAAGAATTTATAGGTCGCCCTCTCATTGCTAATCTTTCTAGAACTGTCTTGGTAGAGACCAATAATAATACCGACAGTAATAGCTAACATCGGCACTTTCAGGTTTGCCAGGCACTTTGCATAGATTATGTCATTTAATCCTTTCAACCCTCTGTGAGGTAGACGTTATTTTTATGAATGAGGAAACTGAGGCACTGAGTGGCTTGCCCAGGGTCACACAGCTAGGAAATGTTAGCCGATATTTGAACCCGTGTTTTCCAGATACCATCTCCAGCCCTCGGCCATTCCACTGCCTTATCTATTTGGCCACCTGAATTGGTAGTTCTAGGAATACAGATTTTGATGGCCAGCATAGGACATGCAATGTACACGAAGACCAAGAGTGTCTAGGCAAGGCAGCTCTGATGGGGCCTGGGAGGTATCATCACCTCTGCGGAGACCACCGGCACCAGCACTGCCATCCACACCACTCACATTTGGACAGGTCCTTCGAGCTTCACCAAGTGCTTTCCATCTGTCCATTCATCAGTCCATCGGAGCCTCATGACATCCTCAGGATGACCCTGTGAAGCAAAAACAATTAAAAAGCCATTGTAGATGTGAAGAAATTAATCCATCGGTCCCCAAGTATTTATTAAGTACTTACAAAGCTAATCCCTGTGCTAGGTACTAGAAGATAGGAACAAAGAATGAACGACTCATTTCCTACCCACAGTGAGCTAGGCAAGCCATCCGATAAGATTCACAGGTGAGATTCAGAGCTGATCACTTGTCTAGTACTCTGTCAGGCATGGTAGGAATTGGACTGTGCCCTCTTCACTAGTGTTCCCACGGGATTCCCTGACTCTGCTACTAAATACTATTACTGCTGCTACTATTACTACTACTACTACTACTACTACTACTATTTCTACTACTACTACTACTACTACTACTACTATTACTATTACTACTTCTACTACCATTACTACAAAATAGCATTTATGTAATATTACAGTATATAGCACAACTATACATAACTATGTATATTAGTATAACTATATTTATATAGTGTAATAGCAACAGTTACATAGCACTTGAAGGTTTGCTCACTGCTTTACAAAGGTGCTGTTATTATCTTCATTTTATAGAAGAGAAAACCGTGGCAGAGAGAGGTTGAATGACTTGTCCAGGGTCACACAGCTATTACACACCTCAGGCTAGATTTGAACTCAGGATTTCCTGCCTCCAAGCTTAATGCTCTATCTGGTGCACCACAGCTTACATTTATCACCGGTAATAGGGGATTGGACAGTACTCTAGTACATCCTTAAAATATCAAGACCAGTATTGCAAGTCACACTGAGGATGCCCCCAGGGGATTCTCTGCCTCACTGGTGAGTATCCACGGGTCTAAGGTCCTCTTTATTTCTGTGTGGGGGAGGTGAGCCTTTTGAGGGGGAAGGATGCCAGTATCCCCAGAGCTTCAAAGCTGAATCAGAATGGGCCATGACTGGTATTCCTAAAAGTGCATACAAAGGGAGAAGTAAAACCAACATCCAACTAATTTGTGATTTCAGTTATTTGGATTCCCCCACTTCCCCTCCCCCTCTGCCAATGGCACAGATCTCAGCCCGTTCCCATCTGCCCATCATAATGACTTTCTTCCATGATTTCTCTACAGGGCATCCTATCTAAAGGGCTGAAAGATTTTCTCAATTTCCCCAGACTCTGAAGATATCAGTGGAGCTCTCCAACTGTCCCCCCATCAGGGGACAAAAAAAGAAAGAAATATCTTAGAATAGTATTTGATGCCAATGACGCTAATGATGAACTTCTCAGTCCCTAGTAACTGTCTCCATTTTAGCATTAAAATAACTGTGATGATTCAATTATTTGTGTACAGAAACACACACTTTCTTTGCTACTTGGATAGTTTTCCAAGCCTCATTCTATTCCCTTTAGGATATAGGCTTTAGGATCTGCCTTTCGAGTTCTGATCTTTTGCTATCTGTTTTTAAAGGGAATTTTGTTTGGTTCCTGATTTGTTTTGTTGCATGATAGAGCATGAAGGGAACCTTTTATTTTGCTCCATGGCAGTCTGGTCAAAGTAATATCTAATTTGAATGCACTGACTATGAACGTTTTCTAGACGTTGGAAAGCAGCCAGACATCCACAGGACTGCACTCTTGAAAAGTGCAATCAACAAGACTTCCCATGGGGAGCCTGGGCTCTGAAATTGGGACACTTGGACTGTGTAGGGTATCAGAGCTTCCTTAAGCCCTACCAGGTACTGACAGTGAAGAGAAGAAAGGATTGTGGAGTCACAGCCAGAAATGAAGTCTTTTCTGCCTCACTGGAACCTTTAGCTACGGAACACCGAGCTCAGCATGTGCCCTGCTCCTCCTTGGACCACGCTGTGTGTCTCAGACTTCAAGTGAAAGAGATAGAAAGGCCGATCAGCACCAAGACTGTCGTCCTCACAGCTGGCTAATACTCGGTAGCTCGCAAAGTGCTTTATCACACGTTGGGTTTTTCACTAATTGAAACTGGCATGAGATTGTCGAGGCAAACATGGTACCCGCAGATGAGGAAACTGAAGCACAGAAGTGTTGTGGCACTTGTCCAAGACTTCACAGATAGTGAAGTTAACCGAGGCAAAGCTCGAACTTCGGTTAGGGTTAATCAATCAGTGAGTCGAAATCAATCAAGGAAAAGCCCTTTCTTCAATGGCCAGGAAGAGGAATATAAGGAACCACCCAAACTGTCTCTATCCTGTGGGAGCTCCCTTCTAATGGAGATGATACCAATAATGAGTTATGTTCCCCATGTATACAGAGGACTTGGAATTTAACCTCAGAAGAAAAGTGTTCTTTGTGTTAAAGCTAATAATTACTATTAATAAACATGACAATGGGCATTTACTAGTATTTTAAGGAAAGTAAAGTGCTTTACAAAAATTATCTGTCAAAGTAATTGAAAATATTATTAATAATATTTGATCCAAACCTTGACCCTTGGAGGTAGGTGCTATTATTATGTCACTTTTCCAGTGGGGAAACTGAGGTAATCCCAGGGTAAGTCTCTGAGGATGGATTTGAACTCAGCTCTCTCTTTCACTTTCCCACTGGACCTCAGAGGGTATCTTCTTTAACCTCCTTACTGTCTCCCCCGCCAACCCCATTTATGGATGAAAGGCCTGAGGCCAACAGTGGTTAAATGACTTGCCCAAGGCTACATATAGGACTTCCCAGAGCTGGAGTCTGAACACGAGTCCACAGGCTAAGTAGGATAATGGATATAAAGCTAGGCAGGACCCAGGTTCTTATTCAGTCACCTCATTTTCCAGATGAGATATCTGAGTTTCCCTGAGGCCATTTGTCCTGCACAGTGACCAAGCAGCATCAGAGGTGATACTCGGAACCGCCTCCTCTGTCTTCAGAATACTGTTATTTCCACGGTGCCACCTTGCTGCAGGTTGGCAAAAGCTTATGCAGTTCTGGCCCATGTTGGTGTACACCCCAGATGGAGAATGGCACTTTGGCTGGCCCCTTGGTGGGGTGTTATTTATTCGGGAATACATTCAAAGACAAGAATAGAGTAGAGGGAAGATCGTTAATAAAATCTCGGTTATGCATTGTCTTTTGGGATAGCAGGGGATACGAAACACCAAGTATTTCTTCTTTCCAAGGACACAAGCTCGCTGCTCGATTTTTCATACTTGTAAATAGGCTCTGCTGATACGGGCCAAGAAATCAATCCTTTCATTTGAATTGATTAGTCAATTCAGTCATTTCCATCTTACACCACTTAAGTTTTCATTGAAATGTCCAACTCTTCACATTGCTGGCTCAAGCAAAGAAAGGCTTAGCTATTTGAAGGCAGAGTGGCATCCACAGTACAGTAAAACTCCAATGAAAAATATTCAATATTTCTCCATTGCCCAATCAAAACAAATAACGCTTCTTAGTTTCCCATATAAACTAATCTAAAACCTGGCTCCAATGGCCCCACTGATACTCCGGGGCTGTGTCCAAATGTGTGTCTCGGCAGCGCACTCTAACTCATCCACAATCTCTTCCCTCGTGTCCAGAGGCTTTTCCTAGTTCCAGGCCCCCCTCAGATGGCACCTCTCCAACTGCTCTACAAGAGCAGAGTAGCGGAAAGAATACTAGATGCAGTGCCAGGAGAAGCCTGGGTTCGAGTTTCATTCTTTACACTTAATGCCTGTGCGACCATAAGCAAATCATTCCCTTTTCTAAGACTGAAGTTTTTCAACTGTAGAACGAGGATAACAAAGCCAGTGGCCCCTACCTCAGAGATCAGCTTGTGGATCAAGACAGTATGTAAAGCACTTCCCAAACACCTGGAGCCTTTTCATTGTCTTATAAATGTCAATCCTCCCCCTCCCCCTTTATCTTCTGTCTTTATTTACTTTGTATTTATTCGGCTAGAAGCCATCTTTCTTTCCCTGAATATTATTGGCCACTTTGCCTTCTTCTATGCAAGTCATCACTTTCTAACTTGAAGAATAGGTAATCATGTTTAGTTCCCACCTGCCTAATTACGGTAAGTTTCTGGAAATAGGACTTGTTTGTTGTTTGACTTCCCATTCCCCATCCTAGAAATAGTATCTTGTGTGTGCATGTATCAGGTGACTGATAATTTTATTGAATTGACTTAAATGCTATTCAACTAACTAAAGAATTCAGTTTGCTGAAATACTAAGATTGTATTTTCACTATATAAAATAAAACAGAACAAGAAGATAAATCAACAGCATGGAATTAATTCCAGATTCTAGCAGAGATACTGGGGTCAGTACACATTCAGCACAAACTCTTAATTTTTTATAGCTACAATTCTAGTGTCTAAAATAAGAAAAGCTCCTTTTCCATTAAATATAAATTCAATTATATTCAATCTGCTAAGGTGATATGGTTATTTAATGCAATTTACAAATCATCAGTGACTAGGTGTCATAATGGGTAGAGCCCTGGTTCTGGGCTCAGGGAGACTTGAATTTAAATCCAGCCTTAGACATTACCTATTTTGTGAGTCATTTAACCTCTGTCTTCCTCGGTTTCCTGAACTCTAAAATGGGCATAGTAAAAGCACTTACATCCCAGAGCGATTGTGAAGGTCGGCGAAGCAATATTTGTGAATTGCTTAGCATTTTGACTGGCACAAAATGGACACTAGGAAATGCTTATTCCTTCCTGTCCTCCTCTTTAGATGGCGCCCCCAGCCACTTCAGAAGGCTCACTACCCAGGGAAGATTTATTTCATTTTTTCCCCAGCTGTTGAAACTCCCAATGGCTGCTGCAGAAGATATAGTCATCTAGGTCAAGACAGGAAGGATTCATGATGAAGAAATTAGGAATAAATATTTTAGAAAGGTGTTTAAGAAAGATACAAGAAAGTAAGTGTTTTGATTGGGCTTCAGTTAGTCAGAAAACATAATTAGCCATGATATTCCCCTCTCAAACCTTCTAGTTAATAAAGGACTTAAAGGAACACCACCCCTCCACACACACCTTTTACAAAGCCCTGACTGAGCTAGGAGGCGGCTCTTTAGCAGATGCGTAGTGTTCTGTTAGAGAAACTGCCCAGATCAAGGGGAGTTAAGAGGCAGTTATTGAACCTTGGCTGTAGCTTCGAAATGGGATTTTGGTCCAGCCATCAGCGTGAACGGAGGACAGAAGCTCCCCGGGCTGGAAGGAACACAAGTGGCCGTCTATCCAGTCGCTTCTCTTTTCATACATGAGGGAAGCCAAAGAGAGGAGAGTTTAGGGACTAGGCTCGAGCCTTACAGATAGTACAGCTCAGACGTGAGATACGAAACCGGATCCTTTGACTTTGGAGTTTGCTTTCCTTCTGCTGTGTCCTGCTGTCATCTTTGATTCGGGGGCAAGAAAAACACTATCAGCCGATCGGTTGCTTGAAAAGATTTGCTTAGTAGACTTGAAAAGTAATCATTTCTGTTGCTGGATAAATCGTCTGTGAACCAATGTAGCACTGGGCGACTTCTCCCTGGTTTAGAGGAAAAATAAAGCAGTAAAACAAAGGGAGGCCATGCCGCAGGTTATCAAATAAGCTATGGGGCCAACAGACTGGACGTTAGCAAACCTCTGAAGCTGTCAAAACGGGAACATCTTTTCATTGTCATCTATGAACATGTATGGACATGTGCACATTTCTGGTTATTGGGGATACAAAGCCATATAAAACGTGATCCCAGTTCTTGCAGCTGGTGAACTAGTTGGTAAGCATTATAGGATTGTAGAGAAAGAGCTTGAAAGAGTGCTAGTCACTCATCTAGTCCCCTGATTTTATAGAGGAGGTAGCTGACGCTGAAGCCCAAATGGAAGATGAGTAAAAATACCACAGGGAGGAAAGGCTCCCAACAAAGCACACTGAGGCACAGCATTTCAGAGCTGGAAGGGACTTTAGTGGGTATCTAATCCAATCTTCTTCCAAAAAATATCTACTAAAGATCACAGAAAGAAGCACAAAAGGCATCAAGAAAGTGGTTATGTGAATATCATTCACAGCTTACAAAAAGGAGAAGGAGAGAGAGAGAGAGAGAGAGAGAGAGAGAGAGAGAGAGAGAGAGAGAGGCAGACAGAGACAGAGAGAGGCAGAGACAGGGACAGAGAGACAGCGAGACAGAGAGGCAGAGATAGAGAGAATCCAAATGAAATAGATGATTACTTTAAAAATATTACTTGTCAATACCGACATCACCAAATTTTAATGACTTAAGTAGACCAATCTTGGGGAAAGTCTAGCAAGTCATCAAAGGATTACCCAATCAAAAAGTAAACACATTTTTAAAAAAAGCTGTCCCAGAAGTGTTCGCAAAGGAATTCTTTAGAACTTTCATAAAGTAAACAATTCCTATAATATTAATTATTTGCAATAAAGAAACATGAAAAATGGTTGGTACATTTTGTGAGCTAAATATTGTTATAAATATTAAACTCAAAGATGAACTCTCAAAAAGAAAACCATAAAGGAGATCTCTGGTACAATATAGATGACGGGTAGCTATCCATCTTTTACTTGAAGACAGAGTTGTTCTGGCAGATTTTAGCTATCAACTCTTCAAAAAATATATATTGACACACTTTTATTAATAATCTTGATTCTTAACATTTTATCCATCAATTTATCAAGTCTAAATAATCAAGAAAAAATCAAGCCCTGATTTGTAGCATTTGCCAATTTCAGAAGTATAAAAGCTCACCTTGGAAATTTAGCAATCAGCTTTCAGCAGCTGGCTTGAGCTGGCTCCAGCATATTCAAGCTTGAAGACCTTTCAAGAGGGTGAACCAGCTTGGAGCTGGTAGGAACAGAGGTCAGTAAGTCCAGACTCCCAATCCCATACAGGAGGTAACTGAGACCATCCCTACCTTGGGCTAGCTTTAGTTTGCAGGATGTCTTTTTGTTTCTTTTTCTATATACATCAAGCCTAAGGAACCAAGGGGGCAGCCAGGTGGCGCCATAGTGCACAGAGTGCTGGGCCTGGAGTCAGGAGGACTCATATTCATGATTTCGAACCTGTCCTCAATTACTTATTAGCTATGCGATCCTGGATAAGTCACTTAACTCTGTTTGCCTCAGTTTCTTCTCTGTAAAATGAGCTGGAGAAGGAAATGGCAAACCAGTACATTATGTTTTCCAAGAAAAACTCAAATTGGGTCATGAAGAGTCAGACCTGACTAAGAAACAACTTAACCACAAAAATAAGAAACCAAGAGTTTTTTTTTGGGGGGGGGGCAGGTGTTATAAATATTTTATTTTTCCAAATTGCATGTAAAAACAATTTTAACATTTTAAAAAATTTTGAGTTTCAAATTCTCTCCCTCCTTCCTTTCCCTCTTCTGTCATTGAGAAGGTAAGAAATTTAATCTAGGTTATCTCTGTGTAGTCATGCAGAACATATTTCCATATTGGTCACATTATGAAAGGAAACCAAGACAAAAAAAAAACCACAAGTAAAATCAAGTTTAAAAGCAAGCTTCAGTCGACATTTAGATTCTATTGGTTCTTTCTCTGCAGGAAGAGAGCATCTTTCAGCACACGTCTGTCAGAATCATTTTCGATCATTTTATTGCTGAGAATAGCTGAGTCATTCACATGTGATCATTAGAAAATATTGCTATTATTGTTACAATATTCCTCTGGTTCTACTCACTTTACTTTGCATCAGTTCATGTAAGTCTTTCCAGAAAAAACCAAGATTTTTTTTTTTAACAAGAATTCAGGGTGGTAAGGATGGGGTATTGAGGAAAGCCTGGATGATGGAGATGGGGCATGTATGAGGTTCTTTATGACAATATTTGAAAGTTAAGGTTGGGCAGCTAGAAAAGAAACTTTACTTGGAAAGAATAAAGCCAAACTATCAAAGCAGGAAGCATATGCTTTTACCCTAAATATAATCAAT
>JAQQSZ010005316.1:0-13904 GCA_028646595.1 Phalanger gymnotis
GTCCTCTGTTTTGTTGAAAATCCATATTTTGCCTTGGAGCATGATACTCAGTTTTGCTGGGTAGGTGATTCTTGGTTTTAATCCTAGCTCCATTGACCTTGGGAATATCGTATTCCAAGTCACTAGTTTCCACTTGCTCCAATCTAATTTTTAAGGTAGTATTTTCTTCAGTGGTCTTTTGGACCTCCTTTTCCATTTGGGTAATTCTGCCTTTCAAGACATTCTTCTCATTGGCTTTTTGGAGCTCTTTTGCCATTTGAGTTAGTCTATTTTTTAAGGTGTTGTTTTCTTCAATATTTTTTTCAGTATTTTTGGGGTCTCCTTTAGCAAGTCATTGACTTGGTTTTCATGGTTTTCTTGCATCGCTCTCATTTCTCGTCCTGATTTTTCCTCTATTTATCTAACTTGCTTTTCCAGCTCATTTTTGAGCTCTTCCATGGCCTGAGACCAGTTCATGTTTTTCTTGGAGTCTTTGGATGTAGGCTCTTTGACTTTGTTGACTTCTTGTGGCTGTATGTTTTGGTTTTCTTTGTCACCAAAGAAAGATTACAAAGTCTGAGACTGAATCTGAGTGTGTTTTTGCTGCCTGGCCATGTTCCCAGCCAACTTACTTGACCCTTGAGTTTTTCAGTGGGGTAGGACTGCTTGTAGAGCAAAGAGTACTTTGTTCCAAGCTTGGGGGGGTTGCGCCATTGATTTCAGAGCTATTTCTATATAACCAGCTCTGCCACACCAGCACTCCTCCTTCTCCAAGGACTGCCAACCCAGACCTGATGTAAATCTTAAATCTGTGCACTCCTGCTCTGATCAGCCACTTAATTCCTCCCACCAGGTGGGTCTGGGGCCAGAAGGAACTGCAGCTGTAGTCCTGTAGCTGTACCATCCCCCCCATGCCCCTCACCCCCCGTTGCCCCTGGGGCGGTGGCCCAACCACAAACTCTGTCCCCCGCAGCTTTTCCCATTAACCTTCTCTGTTGTCTTTGGTGTTTGTGGGTTGAGAAGTCTGGAAACTGCCACAGCTCACTGATTCAGGGCACTAGGGCCTGTTCTGCCCAGCTCCTGGTCTGGTTGGTCCTGCTGCCGCCCACGCTGAGCTCCACTCCCCATCCACTCTGTGGGCAATAGACCTCATCCAGCGACCATCCAGGCTGTCCTGGGCTGGAGCCCTGCTTCCCTCTGCTATTTTGTGGGTTCTACAGGTCTAGAATTTTTTCAGAGCCATTTTTATAGGTTTTTAGAGGGACATGGTGGGGAGCTCATGCAAGTCCCTGCTTTCCAGCCGCCATCTTGGCTCTGCCCCCCACTACCATCTATTCTTGAGGAAGCTGGCACAACTGAGGGCATCAGCTGGAATCTTTGCTCTGAGACGCACAGAACTGATGGTTCTCTCAGACATCTCCCTTCTCTGCCACAGCTTTCCTACTTTCTGTTTCTCCCATCTGCTGGTTGCTCTTTGGCTGCCTAGCCTTTCTGGTTCAGCTCTGGATGTTCCCTTCCTCTCCACTGCCAGACCCTGGGAATGTCTCCCGATTCTCCACTCCATTCTTCTTTCAGACAAATTCCTCCAGGGATGACCAAGTCCCCTCACTCAAAAGAAGCAAGATCCCTTTGCTCCTAGTCAACACTTTGCCACCTAATAAAAACAAATCCTTTTTTTTCTTTTCCCCCCTACATTTTAATACAAGTGGAACATTGAACGAATCCTTCACTTCAGCTCTTCACAGCCAAACCAGGAGGCAGGGACTGTTTAGTTTCTCTGCCTTCTCTTTGTTTGTGATGACCAGTGTGTACAGGTACCTGCTGCATCGAACCTTACACTTCACCTTGTCCTTGTTTTTCTTGATCTTGACAGATTTGGCATCTTTTCTCCTGGCTGTGAGCAGGAAGTCTTTTATTTCCTCGATTTTGGGGGGCATGGCGGTGGCGGTGGGAGGAGGGGCAGCGTGTGGCCCTAGAGGTTGCGCAACTGCCAAGGAGCTGAGGAAGATGGAAAAGCAAAACAAATAGTTTTAAAAGGATTCGGGCAGTCAGTGATCAATGAATCTCTACTCTGATATTTGTACTACCACACTGAATTTAATATGTACTAACAGGAAACAAGCTGTATGTAAATATTATATAATTAATGCATAAAATGTATTAAAAGGAAACAAGCTATATGTAATTATTGTATAATTAATGTATAATATGTACTAAAAGAAACAAGCTATATGCAGTGGATTTTGCAGTTTCACAGACAAGCTCCATTTTCTGGACCTATGTGATAGTTGTGGATGAATTTCTAGTTCATAAAAAAATCAATTTAAATTAAAAAAACTCTATATCACCTGATATAATGTATCTGCCAAGTCGAGTCTATCTTTTGGTTCTGTTTAATGTTAGTGCCTTCCCTCTGTTGATTATACCCAATTTATTCAGTATCTAGCTTGTCTGCACATCATCTCTCCCATTACACTGTTTGCTCCTTGGGAGCAAGAACTGTCTTTTGCCCTCCTTTGTATCCCCAGTGCTTAGCACAGTGCCTGGCATACAGCCAGTTCTTAACAAATCCTTGTTGACTTATTAGAAAATGCAACACAAAATTTGCATTACCCACAATATGCCACTATTCTTACAAAAATTTTCCCAAATGTAAAATATCTTATTTAACTGCGTTAAGCTGATTGTGTCTTAAATATGTTCAGTCTTCTTACTTGTGAAATATTAATTGAAACTTGGCTCATCATTAATTTTAATATCACAGTAGAAATTATATATCACTTAAGCTCAGCTAGAACTTACGAGCTATTGATCGAATCACAAAATCTCAGGGCTGGAAAGGACGTCAGAGAACAGCTAGTTTTGTTCTGTCCTCAACCGAGACTACCCTTGTGTAAAACATACCTGAGAAAGAACCCTATAGCTTCCATTTGAAGACCCCATTGAGGGGGAAGCCCACACCTCTGTAGCAGCTCAATTCTCTTTTCTATTGCTCTAATTTTAGGGAGTTTTTCCCGACATCAGGCCTCTGTGACTTCTGCCTGGTCACTGCTCCTGGTTCTGCCCTCTGAGGCCACACCAGACCAATTCATTTTTTCTTCCCTGTCATAGCCCTTCAAAGACTGGAATGTAGTTATCAGTACCCCAAGTGTTCTCTTCTCCAAGCTCAATGTCCTCTGAAGCTTCAGCTGATTCTCACGAAGCACAATCTGAAAGCCCTTCTTAGGATGCATTCCACCTTATCAATGTCCTTTCAAAATGGCCTCTATCAGATTGCTTACTGTCTCAGGGAAGGCACAGGGGAGGAAGAGAAGAATAGAATTTGGAACTCAAAACTTTTTTTAAAATGTTAAAATTGTTTTAACATGTAATTGGAGAAAAAAGAAAAAAATATTTTAAAAAAACAAAATGGTGTTGCCTAAAACTGAACACCGTCTTGCACATGCAGTTCGATTCATTAAAATAATTCCATTCAAATATCTGAGTTCTCCCTGGGTACCACATAAAGTGAGAGGAGGCAAGTTGAAGGCCATGAGCCTGTATGTACTGATCGTAACACCTCAGCACAGGGACTCATAAGAGATATTCAGGTGTGGTATTATTTTTGAGTAACTTCTTCTCTATCCACTATTGGGTGGTACTAAGAGATGCCAAGGTAGATAAAAAGTATATGGCAGCTTCCACCCAAAAAGAAATTATAATCAAGATGGGGAAACAAAGCCCATTTGTATGGAAGGATAGGAATATACAGAGCTCCAAGTCTAGAAATGAGGGACTTGCACTGGATGAACTCTCAGAGTCCTTCCAGGTTTACACTCTAGGACACACCCAGAGGCTGAGCTGGTAGTAAGTGGGCAAAGCGTGTTCCTTGGGGGTGGGAGGTCTAGCCTCTTGGTCAAGTAGGAATGCAGTCATGATGGACATTGGACTGGCCACGTAGCATACATGCCCACGCTTTGGGTGCTGCCAGAAATTTGCACTTCCAAAGTCTGTGAAGAGACACGGAACACACTGGCTTCATTTAAAACATCTCATTTTATTATGATTTGTTTTACTTCGGTCCTTGTGTTTACATTACGAAAATATCATATCACACTGACTTGGCTTTAATTTCATTTGCCTTTTCTTTTTAAATCATTTTCTCAAATATACTTTAAATTACAAACGTCCCAGGAAAGAAATTGGAGTAATTTTGGATGGTTAAATCCTCAATCTAGTGCTGTCATTTGAACAATCCAATGTCACGTGACTTTGAGGATGTCTTTTCCTTGTAGCTGGGTTTGTCATATACCTATATCTGCATATACACACACATGCATATGGAAATAGACATAGATAAGTAGCCACATTAAGGACACATTGTGCTCTCCAGACTTGTGGTTGAGAGACACTGGGTTTGGGAGATTCTCAGTTTGAATCCTGTCTCTGTCCCTTACCAACTTTGAAGTTCTGTTTCCTTACCTTTAAAATGGGGCTACACGTGCGCACACACACACACACACACACACACACACACACATGCACACACACAGCCTCCCCCATTAGAATGTAAGTCATGTGAGGGGAGACATTATCTTCCTTTTAATTTTGTAACCCTAGCATTTAGCGTATTGCTTGGCACGTAGTAAGGTTTCTAAAATGCTTGTTCTTTCATCCATTCATTTTGGCTCAATATAAACACTATGTGATCGCCAAACAGAGGCTTTGTGGCCACTAATCAGGAATACCAGAGAGAGGAGTCCTCAATGGAGGTGGGGCTAGACCCCAAGTCTCTTTCGGTGTTGACATTCTAAAGTTCTATGACTCTTTTGGATTGCTTTAAACTCCTTGAGATTGGCGGCATCTGTTGTTTTTCTTTGTATCTGTCCAAGCATTCAGAAAGTATGGACTTGATAAATTTTTTTTTAATTCTATGAAGTTTTTTTAATTGTATGTCAGAAGCCAAAGAATAGCTCAAAGGCAGTTTTATGGTTAAAAGTGAAGGCTCCAAGAAAGTTGACACTCTTTAGCTTTTGCTAGGGCTGTGCACAAGGGGATACCTGTTAATGATGAAATGGGAAAGACAAAAGGACAGAACAAATATTAGAAAAGAGTCTTGGTGCCAAGACCTGGACCAATGCAGACACAAAAGGACTCAGGAGTGACATCATTGCCAGAGGGGTTTTCATTTCTACTATCCACTAGATGAGTTGTGAACTGGCCACTTTGGGGGCTCTTACTGAAGGTCTTGCTCTGAAAGAAAGAGTTTGAGCACCGGCCCAGAGTCAGGAGGACCTGAGTTCAAATCCAGCCTCAGACACATGACACATACTTACTAGCTGTGTGACCTTGGGCAAGTCACTTAATTCCAATTGCCCTACCTTCCTCCCTCCAAAAAAAAAAAAGAGTTTACAGTTTAGTTGGATGGACATGATCCCCAGAGGTGAAGTTTTTAAGCAGCAGTTTGAGACTGATTAGAATTGATCGCTGAGAATAACAGGGACTGGGAAAATTTCAGTGGCCTCACAGAATGAAAGGCTGGTACCAGAGGGACGGGCCTCTTGGAGAGGGAGGATTCTGAGGGATCCTGAAAGATTCTGAGACGAAAGAGGAGGGGATGACCTGGAGAAAGGATAAAGGGGAAAACCAATAGCAGTAGAAGAAAAATATTAAATTCACAGGAATCTAGGACCCTCTGTTGAACCTCCTCCATTCAAGCAGGTGCTCTCTGTGAACTGGGAGCTCGTTTTCCTTTCCTGGCATTTATCCTCACCTGCTATGAAATAATTCAAGGTCCAGTTGCTCTGTGAAATCATGAGGGATATTGATGGGGTGAACACAGACTTGTTTACCAAATCCAAGAAGTGAAACTCAAGAGAGATTATGTATGGGAAATGGGAGATAGCTCCACTTTAAGGAGTGCCTAGTATACTTGCAGAACACTTTAATTGGGGGACCATGGAGATCATCTACTAGGGTGTGGAGGAAGGGTGGTGATCTGCGTTAGTAGGGGGGGTGCTCTCAGGAAGAAAATCACAGGTCCTTGGAATACTGAAATCTAGTACTCGTAAGCCTTGGGCCTGAGGCTCGCTCCTAACACAAATGGCCCGGGTTGTTGTGGGAATCTCTCATTTTTCTGGCTCATGGCCCCCACCCAGGTGATATGGGAACTTCAGTTTCCCTTCAGACTTCTTTTGCATAAGTATACCAAGAGCTTGAGGAACTCTCCGTGCATGGCATAGTCCAGTCTGTCTCCTTCTCCATGGAGGCTACAGCACAGGTGGTGAGCCCCATGGCCTTTTGTCTACCTTCCTTGCTCTGTATCTACTCCACTCTCATCTAGTGCTCCCCATGCCCTACCTCAATCCCGAACTGGAACCATGGCACCTCCAGCTACGCTTGCTGATCATAGATGGACAGGAATACACGCAATCCCCTGGCCCTGATCTCATAGAGGCGACAGAGCTTTAGGAGCGCGTCATAGATAAAGATGGCTATGACCCCAAGGAGAGAACATGGTATGCAGCGTAGAGGTAACAGAAACCTTCTATCAAAAATATCTTCCAAAGACATGGCCTCGGAGACCTACGGAGACACTGACATGGACAAGTGACCTGGCAAGGTGGCTTTTATTCACCTGCTATGAAATGCTGCTGTCTCAGCTTGGGGTTTTGAATGAGAATGGTGATTAGACAGACACCATGTGCTGTTTCTTCCACTGGTTTGGCTGACTTACTCCACTCTTCCCTACTCCATTTCCTTGCTATGATCTCAACTTAATGGATGAGCAGGAGGTGTGGCTCCCACCCCCCAACTGACAAACTCTCTGAACATGGTAATATGAGGTGAGGAAGCATTTATTAAGCACCTACTATGTGTAAGGCACTGGGCTACAAAGGTTCACATTTCTGACCTACTTCTCAAGGACGCTGGGGATAAGGGCAGGGACTAGATTAGTGACTTAACAGGGAACTCCCATGTGAGTAAACTTCCTCTGCCAACACGTCAGTGCCTTCTCTGTGACCCTAGAGCACTGAGTGGTTAAGTGATTTTCCTAAGGTCAGGGATGGGACTTGAATCCAAGTCTTCCTGGCTTCGAGGCTTGCTCTCTATCCACCATACCATGCTGCCTGCCTGCCATATCTCAAGGACATTAGGAAGGAAAAATTGGCAATTGAGCACGTGACAGATGTCCTTATCCCATACTTTTGCTTTAGGGAAGATTCTGATAGTAAGCCATGGCTACTTTCCATGGGAGAAGCCTAAAAGATTTGTTCTGCCTTTTAGGGACAGAGGGAGAAATGCATCCATGCACTTGGTCTCCACAGCAAGACAAGCTGAAGCAGAGCCAGGCATGTTGACACTTATAGCTGCTGCCAAGGCACCCTGGAGGACCTTGCTGTGCGGTTGGACCTTGCAGTAATGATTAGGAGAGCACTTTCCATAGTGCTCCAGGCACGAGTTAGCTGCCAGGATCCAGTTGGTTTTGAACCAATATTCCTACCATCCTGTGATCCAAGAAACCAATGCCAGGAAGACTGAAGCCAGAGGCATCCCCTTTTCCTCCCCTGGTACCCTTGTGGTGGAGGTCTCAAAGGAAAAGAGTTTCAGCAGACATCAGAGCCAGCCTGAGCCAGCCATAAGTTTGTGCTGAACCCATATGGGTTCAGCAAAGCGGAGGATCAATTCAGCATACAAATGCTCATGAGGTATGTTTGCAGATGTTCAAGTGTGCCCCATGTATTTGCAGGGACTACAAATTCTCTACTGGGAAGAGGATGTATGGCTAAGCCCCTCCCATCTAGTGGACTTGAGGGCTTATGGCTCCAGCATGTACAATTTGTCCACGTGAACTTGAAAGTACCCTGATAGCAAGCGAAGGCTTCCTCTCTGTGAGGAAATCCAGTAGACTTTTATCCAGTGCTGAAGGGACAATGGTACAGATGAAAGTCCACATCTGATCTCCTGCAGAGTGAAATCAGGGAGTCCAGCCCTCCGACAGCTCTGGTGGCATCTAGCAGGCTGCTGCTCTCCTATTTGCCAATGCAGCTGCAACCTAGAAAAACGACCCAGGTTTCGAGAGCAGCATCAGACAGTGAGTCAATCACAAGTACATGGCTTTAGTTTTACTGGAGAGTTGAGATGGTTATGGACAGATCCTTGCCATCCCGTGACTCGAACCCCATCTGGTGAAGAAACAGAGGCCAGTGCAGAGAGGGCCTCTATTTTTCAGATCGGCAGAGACCAAAAATCAAAAAACTCTCCATTTGTAGTATGCTTGGCTATTGGTTTGATATTAATGTTATATTCCGTCTACCATTTTTCATAAATGCTTTTCTAAAGTAAATTCAATTGATAGAGGTCACTCAGTAAAGTATATGCCAAAGACATAATGAAGTGAGAATGGCTGGGGTGGGGGACAGAGGTAAGGCTTGACAATGACAAAAATATATCTTCCTAAAACACAGATGAGAAACCTGTCATCAAACGATGGCTGTTACTGGAATATATGTAACGTGTGCTTTGTATGCATGGTCTTATGTGTTGTTTGTGTGATTATATATTTGCTATGGTTTTTACTCTTATGCTTTTCAATATATATGCTCATATGTTAATGACATGCATGTGTTATTAATGTATATTCATGTTATATTTCTGCATGGGACCTATTCATTCTGTCATAGCACCACCTGGGCAGGGAGAAGAGCTAAGGAAAGGTCGACCACCCCTTGCTCTGAAATTCTGACCAGATTAGGCAGGCTGGCTGACACCCATGGTACCCTCTGGTGTTGGTGGCATCCATTACATGGCTCTTGTCTGAACTGGCTTGATTCCTGCTCAATTTTCTAGTTACCCCTTTGATTCGAGACTTAGACCATGCCTTTCTCCCTCTGAGTATGTTCTTTTTCTCTGGACTTGTTATTTTCCCTTAACCACAATATTTGTTTTCCCCATTCCCATAACGTGTAGCATGGAACAGTTGTATTTTTGATTGAAAGGACCCAAACTAGCACTGAGTCTATATGTCTTCTATGTCATAACTAGAAGCAGGTAAGTGGCATTGTGCTGGACCCTGAGTCAAGAGACTTGAATTGGAACTCTGCCTCAGATATTTACTGGTTGTACAATCCAATATGTCATTTAAAAAATTAAAGCAAAATTTTGATTTATCACAAAATTTCCCAGCGTAATTCCTCTCCCAAAGAATCACCTCATATAATAAAGAATTATTCTGAGTAAAGAAAAACCAGCAAAACTGATGGTCTGAAAATATATTCCATGTTCCATGCCCACAGATCTCCCTCCTCTGCAAAGGAGCAGAGTGAGAGGGGGAGATTTTCTCATATCTCTTCTTTAGGGTCACACTTGGGTTTTTTTTTGTAACTTTGTATCATTCTTTTTTGATTGCCTCGTGTTGGTTATTCTTTCTATTTATATCATTGAAGTCATTGCGTAGGGACAGCAAGGTGAGGATAGAGTACAAGGCCTAGAGTCAGGAAGACCTGAGTTCAAAACCATCCTCAGACACTTATTAACTGTGTGATCCTGGGCGAGTCACCTAACCCTCTTGTTCGCCTCAGTTTCCTCATCTGTAAAATGAGCTGGAGAAGAAAATGGCAAACTACTCCAGTATCTTTGCCAAGAAAACCCCAAATGGAATCAAGAAGAGAAAGACACCACTGAAAAGTGACTAAACTGAAAACAGTCATCATGTATATTGCTTTTTGGAGGACTCAGCTTACTTTATTACCACTCTTCCCTATATTAATCACATTTGCCATTTCTTAATGTACAGTTATTCTATTACATTCATATACCACAATTTGTTTAGATGTTCCCATTGATAGGCATTTACTTTGTTGCCAGTTCTTTCCAATCACAAAAAGTGTCATTATAAATATTTTGTTGTATGTGGAAACTTATTATCAATGACTTCCTTAGGGTGTACACCTAGTAATGTAACCTCTGGGTTAAAGTAGGGACATTTTCCTCACTATATTTGCATAATTCCAAATTGATTTCTGAAATGGTTGTACTGATATAAGTCATTTAATGGCAAACGGCCTCAGTTTCCTCATCTGTAAAGTGGGGATAATAATGGCACCTACTTCACAGGACCACTGTGAGAATCAAATAACACAATACATGTAAAGTGCTTTACAAATCTTACATTAGCTATTATTAAGTGATAGACATACACCTGCAATCAGGAAGAAGATTCATTTTCTTGAGTTCAAATCTGGCTGGCTGGCTTGAGTTCAAATCTAGACAAGTCACTTCATCCTATTTGCCTCGGTTCCTCATCTGTACAATGAGCTGGAGAAGGAAATGGAAAAACCACTCCAGTATTTTTGCCAAGAAAATCCCAAATGGGGTCACAAAGAGTTTGACACAATTGAAAAATGACTGAAGAACGACACAGACATACACCACCTGTCTTAAGTTTTCCTTTTATGCTTATGTTTTTATCCTCTGGGATTAGTCTCCCTTAGTTCTAACCCCATACGCTCCTGACGTAAGACAAGCATATTACACTTCCCATCAGTTGTGTAACTCCCCCTTTGAGATGGAAAGGAACAAATCATGGGCAATGGGCATTTCTCATGCTTCCCCAAAGAACCAGGCAATAATAGATTGGAAAAGCATGACAAAAGTAGGAAATGTGTGTAGGTAAACATTTCCCAGAGTCCTTTGGTTGCTGTTCACCTTTGTCCTGGAAGAAACTTCCTACCATGAGTTTCAAGATTCCGAGAATATCAGAGGCACAGTGCCTCACTTTCTCGGTCATCCTGGCCACAGAGAACCATCAGCTCCTGTGCTCAAATAGACCTTTCTTGGTGGGATTCACTCAAGACCTAAAAACTGCCACCTGCTATGGCTGAGACAACACAAGGGCTGCATCTGTTTCTCGAAGACTGTTGGGGTAGGGTCATGTCGTTGACCAGTGGAACCAGACTGGCTGGGGAAGGCCGTGAATGGGAGATGATGCCTCTAGCGTTTTCCCTCTTCTTTCTGCTCCACTTTCTCAGAATATTTCATGATTATTTACCAAAACTTTCAATCCCACCATTTATGTATCAGTTGGGGCAGGGGGAAGGAATGGGAAGGAGAGTCAACGTTGCATGCAGTTCCATTGCAACTGGTTACTCAGAAGCTCTTTACAATGTGTTTAGATATGGTACTTCTTTTTAAAGTTACTTTACTGATTTTTGGCAATTCACTTAAAAAGCAAGTTGTCTGAGTGCTTTGAATGAGATGTCATGAATGAGAAGGAAAGATCCCAAAATGCGGGCTGGAGGCTTAAGAGCAGAAACAAGAGGTTTCCATAATTTGGGTAATTCTGAACACTTCCCAAGTCATACTTCTTCATTTCCATATAACCCAAGGCCAGGAGTAGAGTTGGTTACTTTGTGTGGTTGGAGCACTGTCTAGTCAGAGGTGAAAGAAAGTTAATGAGAAAAGTCACTTATGGGCATTGGCAGATACTAGGCTGATGGCTTGACGATGATGCCCCCTGGTGGCTAATACATATGCCACAGCCTCTTGCTTAAAATTTGCTGTTCAGTCGTTTCAGTCATGTCCAACCCTTCGTGACCCCATTTGGTGCTTTCTTAGCAAAGATTTGAAGTGGTTTGCCATTTCTTTCTCCAGCTCATTTTCCAGATGAGGAAACTGAGGCAAACAACAGGGTTAAGTGACTTGCCCAGGGTCACACAGCTAGCATCTGAGGACAGATTTGAACTCAGGAAGATGCCTTCTTGACTTCAGGCCTGGCCCTCCATCCACTGTGCCACCTAGTGCCTTACACTAGGTCAAGGCAGTGGGGGCTTTGACCTGTGACACTGAGATTTAGAGGACTCAGAAAGCCCTCACTCTCCTCCTTCAACAGCATTAGAAACACCTTAGTATACAGGGAGCAAGAATTCGGTAAAATGAGAGGCTTACCAGATAGTAGTTTTCTTCAGTTCTACCTAGCTCCGCTGAATGGGGGTCTCCACAACTTTGGCTTCCATGTGTCTCAGGGCTTCTTTCTTCCTGTTCCCTCACCATGGGGTCTCACAGTCTCTCCCCTCACAGAACCTTTAATTCAATTGAATTAAACAAACATTTATTTGGCTCTTCCTATATACAAGATCTCATGCTAGGTGCTGGGGATAAAACAGTCTCTTCAAAAGTTTCTATTCTACTCCGGAAATGAATTTGCCTTCAGCATCAGACTGGGGGCCATGCTTTATGCTACTTACCCTGGGCCCTGTAATTGCTAGTGCTGGCTCTGGCAAAGACCTTGTTTTACCATCTCCCCCATGTCTCCCTATTCCAACATACTTGCGTCGTCTGTCACACCCCCTCCAATTCCCTGCCACCACTCTTCATTACCTTTAGTGCCTAGCCGAGCTCATAGCTCTGTTCCTGAAAGCTGGTGCTCTAAGTTTACCTTTTTCCTTTAGGTCACTAGTAAATTTCTTTTAAAGTAGCCCAACCTCTTGTGAACTAGTAGGAGAAGAGGGCCCCTCTACAAAGGCCATGAGAATCAGAGTAGAATTCCAGATTCCTGAGAGGCAGGAAAGTACTACTTCCTTTCCTTGGAAAGCATTTGGAATTAGAGGATCTGGGTTCAAATTTTGGCTCTGGCACGTATTATTTGTGTGGCCTTGGGTGAGTCACTTATTTATCTGAGCCTTAATTTCCTCATCTATCAAATGAAAACAGACTAGATCACCTCTGAAGTCCCTTCTAGCTCTAAATCTGTGACCCTATGATCTTAGGGGCAGCACAACAGGGAGATGCTGCTACCCCCAAAACTGTGACTCAGAGAAATAATACCATGAAGCTTAGGTAGGAATAGATCTTTGGTATAACCATGGGCAAGTGTTTCCTGCCTGGAATTAGTTTTTGGTATATTTCAGTAATGATGCTCCAAGATAATGAGCAAAAAATAGGAGAAAAATTGTTGGTTCCCTGAATGCTGTTTCCTTATGGATTTCCCCTCCCCGCCCCACTCTCCTACCATATTATTCCTGGGATCAAATAACTGGTGACAAGGAGTTAAATATCGGGGGGGTATATTTAGACCGACACAGACTTAGGTGATAAGACCCCTCCCTTGGTACCTTGTTACTCATGCAATACTTTAAGTGGGGGAGGCCAGGGAGCCTGCATTCCTATTTGGATTAGGGTGATACTGATAGGATGTCCTCTCAGGGCCAATTTAAAGCTAATCTGCTTTGGACCTTGTAATCTTATATCATTATCAAGAGTAATAACACTTTGAAAGAAATGTATGACTGGGTAGGAAAACATGGTGTTCTTTGTGGTTGTTAAAGCAGACAGGATGTGTTAGATCAAAGCCAGGGGAGAAGTTGTAAGTTCCTTCTCGCATGTCTTGTGACTGCCCTGACTCATGGTGTGGAATTTGTGGGAAGGTCAACAGGAACTGGCACTACCATCACACAAGTAACCAAAGGAAGGGTGCTCCTTTTTCAGAAAGACAATGAAAACACCAGCCAGAGGGGGGACTGGGAACTTCCCATCTGTCTTTTAGATTTCCCTCTCGTGAATGATCCAAGATGGAAGAGGGTAGAGAACTCACTAGCTGAGGAATTTAATCCAGGGTTTTAAAGCCTTTTCAAAGACTAAGGAGGTCCTAGTTAGCCAGTTTAGTTTAAACAAAAAATAAAATATGAGATTTAAATGAAAAGTCAACATGTGTGTCTTAGGTCTTCAGTATGAGATACAGAAAGATCCATCTAATTGAGCAATAATCGTATGGTAATATAGCTCACCACTCCCCATCTTGTTCATAAAGCTATTGTTGAGACTTCGCTTAATCTTTTGCTGAATCCCAATATTCATTCCCCTAATCTACTAGACTACTGATCTTGTCGAAGAAAGAAAGAAAGAAAGAAAGAAAGAAAGAAAGAAAGAAAGAAAGAAAGAAAGAAAGA
>JAQQSZ010005317.1:0-13904 GCA_028646595.1 Phalanger gymnotis
TATAATACAGAAGAGATAAAAACAGACTATTTCAATCCTTTAAAAAAAGAAAAAAAGGGAATATTGGACTACTTTTGACTATTGAAATATACCTAAATTTTGAGGTTATAAACAAGCATGGAAGAGTGAAAATTACTCATATTAAATAGTGACAATAACAGTTCACATCTATACAGAATTTGATTATCAAGCACTTTGTATAAAAAATTTCATTTGATTTTTACAACAGCCCTTGGATGTAGGTGCTACTGTTATCCTCATTTTACAGATGAGGAAAGTTAGATGATTTGCCCAGAGGCACACACTAAGTGGAATTTGAACCCAGAACTTCCTAATTCTAACACTATCCATGCTACCTCTCATGAAATGAATTTCAGCTGAGGTAAAGATGCACTATATAAATCACGAGCTATTATTACGACTGACGTAGCAGGCTAGGTATAGATTACTGGACATTGTTGGGGAGGATGAAGAGCAATGCTTGGGGATGGGGTTTGAGGAGCCACAAACTAGTCCAGTCAGTTGGAAGTAGAATCAATCAATAGATATTTATTACACGCCTACTAGGTGGCACTTGTAAGTGCTGAGGATACAAAAATGGGGAATAGCCTGTCCCTGGCATCAAGGAGCTAGTGGGGGAGACACACGCACAAACCCGCTATATACAGAATAGAGGTGCTAGGCAGGACAGGGAAGGCACTGGAATTACGAGAGGCTGGGGAACTAGGTGGTAGGGCTGGTGATGATGACACAGTTGGAGGTTGAGGAGATTAAGCCGATTCTCACGCGAGCAGCTGGGTGATGCAGTCAATAGGGCTGGATCCAGAGTCGGGAAGACGCGAGTTCAAATGTGACCTCAGACGATGCCTAGCTGCCTGACCCGGGGCTGTCAGGATCAGATGTGCTGGTATTTGTAAAGTGCCTGGCCCGCAGTCGGGGCTCTGCAGACCTGGATTATTATTATTACTTGGTGGGGTAAGCAGCGTGGGGAAGGGTTCTGGTGAGCCCTGCGGTCTGATGAGGGGCTGCATGCACATGCCGCTGAGCTAGTTCAGATCTCAGATTGAGAGCTGGAAAGGGCCTAGGAGGTCATCCAGTCGCCCCTTCTCACTCTACCAAGGAGGACGCTCGGGCCCCCAGGGCTTATGGGTCACTTAAATAAGATCACAAGATATAATTGTGGAAATGCACGGGGGCACACAGTAGGTGCCTAACACATGCTCCTTCCCTGCCCTCACCCGGGTAGTCGGCGACAGTGGGCTTGGAAGGCCTCTTAAGGGCCTCCGTCTCCGGCCACCACGGCTCTGGGGCAGGAGCCGGTTTGGGGAAGACGATGTGGGGGGCTGCGGGGCCCCAGGCTCTACCCACGCGCCCGAGCTCTCTCCACTCCACAACCTGAGATGCCACCCCCGCTGCTCTTCCTCCTCGCTAGCCCTCTCTGGCTGGGGGACCCAAGACATACCTGGAGCCAGCTTTGCCTGAAGCAGCCAAGGACCAGTGGGCCCAAGGGCAGCACGTTCCGATCACTGCAGCCCGCACCTCCCCAGCAGCGACCACGCCAGGTAAGATGGAGAGCGCATGCGCAGGAGGACTTCCTCGCGTGGCTCGGCGTTCCTAGGAAGACTACAACTCCCAGAAGGACGAGAGACTCCGCCCGCGGGGCGAGTTTTTTTTTGTTGTTGTTTTTTTTTGTTTTTTTTTTTTTGCCATAAAGGGCTTTTCCTTGGGGCTGGCTGCTCTGGCCGAGGAGAAGAACCTGAAGTTAGTCGCATCTATTTTCCGTGCTCAGTGCACCTGGAAGAAGCTACAGAAGATAAGATTTAGACATGTCGTCCTTAATTAAGAAAGTGATCAGCACCACGAGAGCACCAAGTGCAGTCGCAGCCTACAGGTAAAGGCGCGTTCACACATGGGGTTATGTGCGAGCTATAGGGACGGTTAGGGCTGAAAGGGACCCCTTTACAGATGAGGAAACCGAGACCCAGGGACGTCGTGTAGTTAGTTACACCGCTGGTCCGCGGCATAGCTCGGGTTGGAGCACAGGTCTGTTGCTGGCCAGCACAGTACTGTTTGTGTCCACAAATACAGAATATAATTTTAAACCTGCTCAGTAACCGCTGTTTTTAGCGAAGTTAACAGAAGGCGCAGTCTCTCGAAATCCTGATTATGTTGCTGTTAAAGGATTTTGTATGCTGTTAAAAGTGTTTCCCGAATCGAGAAAGAAAAGATACTACTACCCCCATACTCTAGTATGACCGCCAATGACTATTTCTGCTGGCTACCTGCTGGTATTTAGGTAAATTCAGACCTAGAGCATTAAGGCTGAAAGGTAACTTAAAGATCATGCTGGCAGAGAGACACCCTCATTTACACACTTGAAGGCTGAGGGCTGTAAATAAAGGGATTTGCCTAAAGGAATATAGTAGATGAGTGTAGGAACCACAACGGCAATCTGGGCGTTTAGACTGCAGGTCCAAGGCATCTCCCACAACGCCAGAAACTTTGACCTATTTCCCCTTGTGTCTTTTTTTAAGCCAGGGGTTCTTAATCTTTTGTTTGTGAGTCAGAGGCCTTTTTGGCAGTCTCCTGAAACCTTTCTCAGAGTAAAAATTTTTTAAATAATTGAAAGAAATGCTAAATTTTAGTTAAGAGTTTACTGGGGTAAAAAGATGTAATCCCCCCCCCCCCATACAAGTTCACAGATTCCCAGAAATCTATCCAAGGGACAGAAAACTCCCTGGGCTTACCTTGGGCTTTTGCCAATCAGTGAGCAGAATAGCTCTATGCAAACAGAACAAGCCTCTGTTGGGAAAAAGGGACAAGCAAGGCCGATGAGAGTGACAAGTTTGGGAAAATTAGTAAACCGAAGAGAAAAATAAAAATGTTTTCTTTTAGTTTTTAAAAGGAAAGTTAAAGAACTCATACTTTAAATAAACATTAAATGCCTGCTCAATAGAAAGGATTGTGCTAGGCACTTTAATAGAATTTTTTTAAACGTGTAGACATGTGGTACCCATCGTTACAGATTTTTTATCTATAATCGTAATAATAAATTAAGTTTTATAATTATGGGTCTCCTCACCAGTTGCTAAAAATAGCAGTTACTTAGCAGGTTTAAAATTATATTCTGTATTTGATGCCACAAACAGGATTGTGCTGTGTTCCAACCAGAGCACAAGGTGTTAAATTTTCAGTTGGTCACTGCAATCCATGAAACCCACTAAGGTGCTGAGGCAGCATTGATCCTTCCTTAATGGAAGTATCCATACTGCTGTAATGAATCTTTTGACTTATAGTATTAGTGCTTTACATGTTATCTCATTTGATAGCAATCACTTTTAACTATGAACATATTCATCAGATTGCACCAGCCAAAATTCATTCTTGAATTTTTTTAACAGTATACTTCAAAAGTTAAAACAAGTTGGCAAGGCACTATCAGATGGAATCCTGGGCTGGGTTCTCATGTCACCCATATTCCTTGTTTATGTCATCTCATGTTTATTATATATCATACTTTAGAACTTAGTCTAATTCCAAAACCTTTTCAAGAGGATTTCAGTTTGGGGCATGGCCCGGAACATTGATAGATTGTGTATAAGAAAAATAATTTGAATGCATCTATATGCCGTGGCCAAAAAGTAACAATTTATCTTTACTGTTACAGATTAGGTAGACTGCTAAAGCATTAATTCACTAATGAGCTACTTAAGATTACTCGTTCAAGCCAATTATTAACCAAGCCAATTATTAACCAAGCCAATTACTAACCAACTTCCAATTTTTTTGAGTTTCACTTTTATATTACTTCTGTTCACCATGATCCAGTGACACTGGCCTACCTGCTATTCCTTACAGGTCTGCCCACCCTCACCCACAACTTAGCATGCACTGATGCAGTAGAGGGCCAGGGCTTGGACTCAGGAAGACCAGAGTACAAATGCTGCCACACTTAATTACTAGCGATATGACCCTGGGCAAGTTACTGAACTCAGCTTCAGTTTAATCATCTCTAAAATGTGACATGAGTCTCTATGCCCTCTCCCCAACCGCCTCCCCCAATATTTTTCCCTGGCTTCCTTAAAGATTCAGCTCAAATCTCATGTAAAGCAAGAAGTCTGTTTCCCACCCCCACCACTTCCCTCTGGGATTGTCTTCTATTTACACTTTTCTGTCTTGCATATGCAGAGTTATTTGCAGGTTGGGTCTCCTTACAACACTGTATGACCCTAGGGTATGGATGTTTTAGTCAGTTTCTTTGCATGGCAAGTAGTAATCACTTTGTTGACTGACCAGGTATGGATCTGGTTCACCTGCTAAAAGTGCATATGTGTTTCTACATCAGTACATGTAAAGAGTATCAGGTATGCACTAAAACTGTCATCTTTTAAAGAAGAATTAAAACTTGGACCTGGGTCTTAATCAAAAAGCAGTCACTGAGAAACTATGCAAATGACAATAGCCACAAAGGTTTCCTATGAATTCCCTGGAAATGCCTGCATCTGGCTCTCTTCTGAAAGTCAGTGTACTAAAACACCTTCTCACCTATCCCACTCCCTACAAATTAAAAACAAAAATGTAAGACAGAATAATGCTATTATACTATGCTGAATTTCTCTCAAAACATAATTGGTAGTTTAACATCAATACCTCAGTGAACAAGCCTCGAGGGCCAAGTTTGTGCTAGATACTGTGACATTTAACCAACACTTTTTAAAGGAGTCTCATAAATCCCAGTAATTTTTAGGACAATTCTAATGAGGAAGACAGGACAAATATTTATCTCATTTCAAAAGAGAGTAAGCACACAAAGAGGTAAAATGATTGTCCAAGGTCATAAAACAAGGTAGTGGTAGAAGAACAGCTAGAGGTCTCAAAAGAGTCCTTTCCATGGCTTATAAAATATCATCCTGCCTGCCTAGAGGGCCCAGCTTATATACTGTTGAAATTTCATTTTATGGCACTATGTAATTTGTCCAGTTTCTATACTCCCTGTTAGCAAATGTTTTGTTATTTTCATAAAATCTTTGGAAGAACAAATAAAGACCTATCCACTATTGAAAGAGCCATTGTGGGAACTAAAAGTGTTAGGAGTTGACATAACCAACTCCATTTTGTTCCCTATTTGCCCTTTCGTGTCCACAAAAGACATAAAGACAGTCTGGGGACTTAGCTCAAAAAACTTGTTTCCTTTTTGTAAGACAAGTAACATTAGCACACAGGAGGGCTGTTAGCACAGGTTCACTCTTGATCTGGCCAGATGGGAAAGAAAGCTTCAAAGGGGTTAATAATCTTACTTTAAACCAGTCTAGTCTTCTCACAAAAGTTGCTGATAATGAGCATAAACTCCTACAACAATCCCTAATCACCCTTCTTGCAGGGGATGGCGACAAGGTGGGGCAAGTACCCCTATGTCCTCATGGGTAAATCGAGATGGGCACAACTTGTGCATTCCCCTAAATCCCCTCAAGCCTCAATGGGGGCCAGTTGACGCAAACACATATTCCCCTCCTCCAAGCCTTGATGGGGTCTGATCAAGGCATACACAGCATTCCAGCTTGTGCATTCAACCCTGAGGTTCCCAATGCCTTGATGGTGGCACACAAGCATTCCAGCTTTTGCAATCAACCCTAAAGTTTGCCCATTCACTGACCACTGCCCACCTGCTTTATAGGGCAACAGACAAAGAAGGCATATTGCCAGCAATAGCCTTACAAGTTTACATCACCTCATCCCAAAATCTCGCTGTGCAGTGGCAGTGGATATTTACAGTTTCAGCGCACCTGTTTATATTATTTATCATTATATAATGCTGCACAAACATGGTGGGGATGTTTTGAACCATGAGCCTGGAAAACAGAGATTGTTATGGTCATGGATCCTGGGAAACTGATCTCTTAAGAAATAATAACAAAAACTCACCTTATACACACTAAAATCCACCTTACTTACACTTTTCTTTATCTGATAAAGCACATAGGAGGTGTTTAACAAATGCTTATTAACTATTAACTAAGATGGTATTAGTTACTTTTCCTCTAATGTGAATGGCTATGCTAATAGGAATAGTTTGTTTTGTAACAAGTGATGAGCATTCACTTTTGTTTTAATAAGGTGTTCAGGGAGGACTAGCACCTCTGGTTAGGGCTTCTGAGCTCTTTTCAGGGTTGTTGTTCCACCTTTGGTGTCCACCTGTCACCTAACTCTTACCTGTAGCATTGTAATGTTAATGGAATGGGAAGATCTTCCCAGCCCATTAATAGGCCTCATGTGGAGCCCAGTAAGGGAAGCTCGCTTGTAGGAAGGCTCACACCTTTTGTAATTTCTAATTAGGCACTGGGTCATGAGGGTTGTGATGCCTTCTGGCTCTGAGAGGTGTGTATATACTCTAAGGTGAGGTTTTGCTTTAGGGGCTCACTTAAGAGAAGGACCTTGTGATTCCCTGGTTGAGACTCTGAGTGGAAATATGTTCATAGCTCCCCAACTGCTCATAGGGAAAGGCTCTCTCAATCCAGTGTTGTATGTAAAATGTATAGCAATATTGCTTTGATTTCAGGCAATAGAGCCCTGTCTGTTGGTCTTTATTTCTCTTCTTGTATTTTTTCTGTTTGTATTTTGTTTGAAGTTCAGGGTGCTGACTTTCCCCTTGAGCTAATGTTTCAACAATCTGGCTAGCAGCTGTTGTGGGAGTGAAAGACCAACACAAGCCCAACAACAAGAATGTTGCCAAAGCCCAGGTTGTTTTGATCTGCTTTACTAAGGAAAGCAACTTTAACCGGCTGACAAGTTTACTTTAATTCAGCATACAAATACCACTCACTTAGTTCAGGGGAAAAAGCCAGCACCCTGAACTTCAGAGCAAATACAAACAAATTACAAACATCCACCCACAGACCAAATATAATTCATAGTTATCAACATCCAGGTTCAGCCCGGGGCTCATAACAAGGGCTGGCCCAGAGTTACGCGTGCCACCACGGCTGTGGGTAAGAGCTCTGAAAAAGAGAAAGCCAACCCCTGGTTTTATATCTGTTTCAGGGTCAGGGGTGAGTCACACATGCGACTCACCTAAGTGATCTAGAATCATCACAAAGAGGCGACTTAAACCCACGTGGTCTAAAAGCCTCTGATGTCCCAAACATGTCACTCAAACTCATGTGTAAACTAGGCCCTCCCCTGAGGCAAAGAGGGTCATCAAGGACTCCCAAATCTAATCAAGGAAACAAAGCCTAACTCTTCAAGGGCACTTGGTTGAACTGAGTGCTAACAGCCCATTTTGTTTACCAACACAGCTAAGTGAATGATATAAATATTTAATTAAAGTAAGAGCCTTGACTCCTTAAACAGCTATCTTTCCTAGTAAAGCAGACCTAAGAACCTCTGCTAGTAGCCCTCCTGGGTATGCCAGTGTGGTTGCTGTTACAGGCTCCAAAAAGCTGTAGTATATGTAATGGTCACAACCCTCAGCAGACAGGCTAAACCTGGTTGACGGTAACTATCAGAGGATGTCTACCCCAAGCATGTAGACTTTCCCTGACAAAAGAAGAATTACAAAGTATTTGCAACTGCATGAAAGAATTCTCCAGATCACTAATGAGAAATACAAATTAAAACAGCATTGAGGTTTCACCTTACAGTTGCAAACTGACAAAAATTATTTTAAAATGGCAGTAGCCGATATTGGAGGGTGTATGTAAGGAGGATTTGTTTTCTTTTTAAGATACTAGTTCTTAGGGTCGATGGCCATAAACAGTCTACTAGTTCAGACTCCTGGCTTGTAAACAATCTCAATGCATTTGCACAGTGAGATATAATGATACATAATATAAACATTTCAGTTAAATTGTAAAGAGCCTATGGCACATGTTCTATGCTAAGTTACCATGATATTGCTAAAGTTAATGTAAACTTATGAGTTGACTGCTGGCAAGATGCCTCCTTTGTGTGCTATTTAATCATACCAATTCCTGAATAAACAGATTTCAAACTAATTCAGAGACCTATTAAATTGCTTATTTATCTGATTTCAGAAATAGGTGCAAGATGGTGTCAGGATTTTATGGAAACATTAGAACAAGATTAGAAAGTAGAGATAGAAAAAAATCCACCCATCACCACCTGAAAGAGCTCCTATGAGGAAAACTCACAGGAATATTATAGTTAAATTCTAAAACCCCCAGATCAAGGATGAAATATTATAAGCAACAAGAAAAAAAAAACAATTTGCATGTGATGATACCACAGTTAGAATCGCACAACACCTAGCATTGGTGACACTAAAAGATCTCAGGTCTTAGAACACTATATATTCAAAAGCAAAAGAACTGGGGCTCCAGCTAAAAATATACTCAGCAAAGCTAAGCATAATTCTGAATGAAAAAAAAAAAGGACATCTGATCAACTGTCAGACTGTCAGGACCCTGTTTAAAAAAAAAAAGACCCTGAACTCAATAGAAGATTTGACATACAACAGCCAAGAGAAATATAAGGTATATACCAATGACCAATTACAAGGGACTAAATCAGGATAGAATGTTCACCTTTTATGTATGGAAAATATAAAACCTATGTCTAAGATTGTTACTAGTAATTAGGTATCTTATAAGAAAGATTGGGATAGACCTGAGTATGATATGACTTCAGAAAGTAAAACTATTCAAGAACAGCTAAAAGAGTAGCTTATACAAATGACATACAAGAGCAAGAACCAATTCAGAGGAATTAGATGGTGGAGGGGCTGTTAGTTCTCGAAATCTACTTTCATTGGGAATGAGTTTAAGATGGGAAAATACATATACATCTGGAAGAGTACTAAAGTCCTCTAAATTTAGAAAGAAATAAAACACAAAGTGGGTAGGGACGGGGGAGAAGATGAAGGAGGAATCTTTAGAGGTGAGGATGAGAGAAGAGGTCAAAAGGGGGATATAGAAGGGTCTTTCGATTCAGGGGGAATGGGAGGAAAAGGAGGGAGCTTTAGAGGGAAGGGGGACAGAATAGATCAAAGGGGTGTATAAAAGGATGTTTAGATTTAGGGGAATGGGAGGACAAGGGAGAGATTGATGGAGTGGAGGTAGGTTAAGTAAGAGGAGGGCAAGGTAGTGGGTAGAAGAAAGTAGAGGAGTCAGCAGGGATAGGAAACGAGATATGTACAAACAAAAACAAAGATCAGGATTAGAATTAGGGAAAGTATATGTGTGTGTATATATGTATGTGTGTATATATATACGTGTATGCATGTATATGTACCTATATCTAAATGTATCCATACTCCTTTGTAGCCTTGGGGTGGTGGATAGGGGGGAACAAAGGTGAAAAAAGAACACAGTGAAAAGTATACAGTAGACAACAAAAGAAAACCTAGAAGGAAGTAAAGAAAAGATGGACAACTTTCAACATAACGTACAGACTTTGACATATAGGCTTTCTTGAAATGATAAGTTACTGCTATATATTCTGAATCCCTTCTTATGTTCTGCCATGCACATGACATGTTTTTTTTTAATTTTATATTTAAGTTTATAATATTTCTTTTTCTTTTCTTCTGTATTTAAGTTTTAGTATTTGTCTAAAATAAGAAATATAAAATTAAAAAAAACAAATATTTCCTCTGTGTGGCGAAAAGTATATATTTTCTTAGTAAGCTTTCAGAATTTAATTTAAAGTATCATATTTACTTTTTTTCCATTATAGTCAAGCAATACTCGTAGACAAAACCGTGTACATCTCAGGGCAGGTAGGCATGGAGCCTTCAAGTGGACAGCTTGTATCAGGAGGAGTGGTAGCAGAGACCAAACAGGTAAGTTTAGTTTTTTTTTTACATTAGATTTTTCCTTTTTAATACTGAGAAGTTCAGAATCAGTCTCAGTGATATAATCTTAGATGTTTTAGAAATATCCTCAGCTGATGTTAGCTCAGTTCTTCCACTAAAGACCTGCTCTTCATGCCAGGAAAGTGACTCTGAGTTCTCAGGGCTATGTAGGAAGAGCCCTGAGTTGTGGAGGGTCAAAACAGGCTGGATGAACTAGATGTCTATCTAGAAACTAGCCTATCTAGATTCAGAGCAACGTATCATCTAAGAAATGACTCAAGGTCTAGTGAAAATTTAGTGAGTGTAGTAAAAATCTTTGCAGTGAGAGAGTGGTTCAGCATAAGACTCTGATAAGCAGTCAGGTACCTAAGACACAAGAGGATGTGGCTTCTCATTGGTTTGCAGTAGACAATTAAATGGGATGCCAATAACTCATTTGCTGTAAAGAGTCTGAAGTTCAGACTAAATATTTCTACCATGTAAAGTCCTTGAATGGCAGGTTAGTAAAAGGTGATTGATTTAAGTTAATGATAACTTTTACCCATTTAAGCCTTTCTGCTTTGTCTTACAGGCACTTGTAAACATAGGAGAGATTCTGAAAGCTGCTGGCTGTGATTACACTAATGGTGCGTTAACTGATACTACTTTGTAAGGGTGGAAGACTTAGACTTGTGGCTTGAGAACAGATAACTAGGAGTTACACATAGGGAGACTGAATCACTATTGAAAGATCCAGTTTTAGACCATCCTGATTTAGGTGCACCACCCTGGGGATTCCAACCCACATTGGGGTTGATCAAAGCTTCTTAAACTGTGGGTCGTGAGTCTATATGGGGCTCAAGAAGTGCTAATGGGGTCCTGAGTAGAAAAAGTTTAAGAAGCCCTGAATTCTAAGGGACCTTTGTAGCTCAAGGGCTTTTACTTTCTTCTTTCTTTCTAAAGTATCACTGCTCCTAAATCCTGACTTCCAGGAACTAGAGCTGGACCCTGAGCTTTCTTGGTACTCTGGGTTCAGTTGTGTAACCACTTAGTGCTTAGTCATGTTTTGCCCTTTTCCTGCTTATTTCAGACATGAACTCCCTCCTTCCCTTCTACGCCAAATACTTTTAACTACCGATGACAAGAATACGTTTCTAAAGTCTGTTTACAGAGAATATACAAATTTAACATTAATACACCAGGGTAAGGTAATTAAAAATGGGTATTAATGACACCTAGTTTAAGCCTAGATGTTGTTTAAACTTTCTAAACTGTTCTGTCAAGCTACAGTTTTCCAAGTCAGTGATCTTCTACCTACTATATTGTCTGCCTTCCTTAGAGCCTCCTTCTTTTATTCTGACTTAGAGTGCTCTGAATCAGACTTATTGGATTATTCCTCAATTCCCAGCTCAGATAATCAGAAAACATTCTGATTTCCTGAGGGATTCATTTGTGTTCCAGACGTAGTATTAATTAACTGCTATTCCCTTCTGCCTAAAAGCAAGGAAATAAAAGAAAGATAGTGACATGGTTCTAGCATCGTAATACAGTTCCATCCTGAAATTATACAATAATAAACTCATGTGTTAAAAGAATTTCCTAACAATTAGAGAGGTCCAAAAAAGGAAATGGGCTGCCTCATAAGATGTTGAGTCCCCTGTCACTTGAGGTTTTCAACCAGGGACCATCATTGGACCTTTCTTTTTCTTTGAGTTGCTCTAGCATGCAGTATAAATTCACTCATTAAAATCATTTTTCTCTCTCTATAAAACAGTAATGTTACTTTTTAATGTATAGCCTATTCATATTTCAACATAAGAAAGGCAGAAAGTCTTATTCTGTTTCCAACGTAAGTTTGGGGTCAGATTAAATATAATAACAAATCTGTCTTCTAGTGGTAAAGGCAACTGTTTTGCTGGCTGATATAAATGACTTCAGTGCTGTTAATGAAGTCTACAAGCAGTGTAAGTAACTTGTTTATTTCTCTTTTATGTGCAGTATAATAATGGATCATGTTTAATTATTAACATTTATTGACTAATATATATTTAGCACAGATAATATACGGCCCCCAAAAGACAATCGGGAGACTACTAATAACTACAAATACCAAAGTATATCTGTTTCATCTTTATAAAGTCTTTACAAGAATGATCTGTACATTTATCAAGGGTACCCTTGATGAAAATGTGGGAAGGGAACATGCAGGCTTCTGCAAATAATTCTCTACAGCAAACTTAATGTTCACAATCTCACTGTTGGCTAAAAAATAAAACGCAAGGCACATACAACCTGCTATGATTGTTGATTACATAAATAAATACAAATACAACTGAATTGGTAGAAAAAAATGCAGTCCTAAAGTTTCTCCAACAAAGAGTGTCTCATGAATAGGTTAAGATATTTAAGATTCCTTTGTAAATGTAACATCAGAGATAACTATGTTCAGTAAGCCTCTGATAATTAACATCAAGCAAGTCATGAAACAGGCAGATGTATCCTCTTCAAAGGTGCTTGACATTTTCATATTTGATGGGCACAAGGACCTATGTGGAAGAGGATTTCCCTATAGAGGGTTGAGGTCTTACAGATGATACTCTTCGCAAATGTTGTCACATTTATTGCATTAAACCCTATAACATTACAGGGATTCCTCAGTAAGATTTCTAATTATTCGAAAGACATCAGCCTGACAATTGATACAGAAAAATTAAATTAACGAAGAATGCCTATGAAATGCATTGGATAGCTAATGCATTGAATTAGTATATCAACAAATACACTGGAGATGGACACTACATATGGGAAATAAGTTGGATGCAGAATTAACTATGAGGAAGGAAGTGTGCTGGTTTTTATTTGGAATAATTGTGTGGTCATACTTTAAATGATCCCTAGCTTCTGTCTGGTGCAAAAAAAATAAAAATCTTTTAAATCCAAATGTTCTGCTGGAGAAGCTATATGATTGTGGATCATGAAACACTACAGTCTCTAAAGAATCAAAGTTGTAGTGATCTAAAGGGCACTAGAGAGAGGCATGGTGAGCACAAATTAGCGATAGCCAGTTTGCGGTGATAACCCAAGAAGGAATGTAAGGCATGTATTATCAAGGAATTGTGTACTTGGAAAATGGGATGGGCTGGTCATTGGCAAGAGCAAGTGTTAACAATTAATCATAGTGTAATACAGCATCCCATGAAATATAAAGAGACCTAGAGAAAGACCTCAAGCATGTCTGATGGATCCTCTGTGGAATATCTGCAGGGGAAATAGAAAGGATAAGAAGGTATGGACAGGTTACCACCTGCACCAATGGAACCTCTATTAAATGATATCAAAAATCCACTGAAAATATTAAAGAATTTAATAGTAACCTAAAAGCAATTAGGAGCAAAGGAAGGGTGGAATAGCATAGAAAGAGTAGACTCAAGGGGGTGGAGCCAAGATGGCAGCTGGAAATCAGGGACTTGCCTAAAGCTCTCCCCCAGGTTCCTCCAAACACCTATAAAAAATGTCTCTGAACCAATTCTAGATCTGCAGAACCCACAAAATAGCAGAGAGAAGCAGGGCTCCAGCCCAGGAGAGCAACAACCTAGATGGTTGTTGGGTAAGGTCCATTGCATGGAGCTGGGAGCAGAGCCCAGCTAAGGCTGCGCCTGGCCCAACCGGACCTGGAGCCGGGCGGAACAGGCCATAGTGCCCTGAATCAGTGACCGGTGGCAATTACCAGACTTCTCAACCCACAAACGCCAAAGACCATGGAGTAGGTTAGTAGGAAAACTGCAGGGACAGAGTGAAAGGAGTTTGCAGTCAGCCACCGCCCTGGGGGCAGCACACGTGGTGCAGCTTTGAGGCTGCTTCCAGAGGTACAAACGCAGTTGCTTCCAGCACCAGGCCGACCTCGTGGGAGGAATTAAGTGCCAGATCAGAGCAGGAGTGCAGAGCCTGCTTAAGATCTGAGTCATGGTCTGGGTTGGCAGTTCTTGGGGAAGGAAGAGCGCTGGTGTGGCACAGCTTGTTGTGTAGAAATAGCTCTGAAAACAACAGCACAGCCCCTCAAGCTTGGGACAGAGTACTGTGTATTCTACAAGCAGTCATAACTCCACAAAAAGTTCAA
>JAQQSZ010005318.1:0-13904 GCA_028646595.1 Phalanger gymnotis
TGGGGAACAGGGCAACCAGAATGTATGCCATCTTGGAGTGGGGGGGGGAGGAAATGGGGAGAAAATTTGTAATTCAAACGCCTGTGAAAATCAATGCTGAAAACCAAACATGTCAAAAATAAAAAAAAAAATCATTAACTAAGGGAATGGGAATTGGAGTTTCTGTGCCTCAATTTGCCAGTTCTTTGTTTAGCTTTCATGCTCAGATTGTAAGCCTGCCTCCCAGCCAATGGTGAGAAGGGTCCGAGGTGGGCAGGAATTCTCTTGTGTTAGGTATAATTATTGGTGCTTTGCCTTTTGTAAAGTGCTTCCCTTGCTAGATCTGTTCTGACAGGAGACGCCTTATTCTCAAGAATTAAATAAAATTTTTTTTCTGTTCCTCCCCCCCCCAAAAAAATAGAAAGCAATCTGGCTAAAATTAGTCTTTGACTAACGTCTAATACATACTATGCTCTAAATGCATATTATGAATTGTCATATTTTTAAAAGATAGAGGAGAATCAGTTCATATTTTTCATAGCTGTGCAGAGGAGCTGTATTGTTAGCCAACCAAGCTACAGATATAGAAGCAATTACAAAATATAAAATAGATAACTTTTCTTACAAGAAACTGTGAATCTATTGCATTAACAAAATTAATATACCTAGGATAAGGAAGGAAGTGGTCATATAAGGAAAAACAAACAAACAGAAAAAATCAAGAAAGGAACAAACATTTGTATCAGGTTGATCTGATGATGGTTTAGTATCTAAGGTATATAAACAATTAACACACAGAAACATATACATATATACATATATATATATACACATACATATAATTGTAAATGTATACACATACCTATCTATATATCATCTATTCCACTGCCTCACCCAGATGCCCTTATCTATACAGAGATCTATCTGTCTATAGATAAGGGCAACCGTGTGGTACTGTGAAAGGAGTGCTGGGGCTGAAGTCTAGAAGCCCTGAATTCAAATCTGGCCTCAGAGACTTACTAGCTGTGTTACCCTGGGTGAGTCACTTAATCCTGTTTGCCTCAGTTTCCTTATCTGTAAAATGAGCTGGAGAAGGAAATGGTAAATCACTCTAGTATCTTTGCCAAGAAAACCCCAAATAGGCTCAGGAAGAGTCATATACAACTGAAAGCAATTAAACAACAACAACAAATACACACATATGTATATCTATCTATATAAATGGCTATATATATTTGTGTATACATATATATGTAACAGATATGTATCCATTTTTAAAATGAACAACCTGAAATCTACTGTCATTCACACTGCAAAGTCAGAAACAAATTGGTGGGTCACAAATTTGGATGTCTTTTCCTCCCTCAATGAATTGTTCTACCTTTTTTTCCCTTATGAGCTTAACTCTGTAGTGAGGCAGTCAGAAACAGCTCCTTACCCAGAGCTAAAATCTCCCAATTGAAATATAAGTGTTCAATTATATTGGTCTTCATTTTTTGTGCTAACTCTAGCCAAGCTTGAAGTGAATTTAGGGCTTGAGGGTGTATTATTAATTATAGGTAACATCTATTAATATGAGCCATTGAAGTTCTGATTATGTCTAAGCTCCCAGTGACACCAGCCTTGGCAATGTTTTTATTATACAATTCACTTTAGTAAGTGTACCATCGAAGACAGTCTTGATTCTAACCAATATATAAACACACAGATAGAGTTTAATGTGAAAATAACTAAATGTTCAAACAAGGACAGCCACAACTGACCACAAGCCTATGACTCTTAACAGAAAACAGATCCCATGGAACATTTCTCATTGCTCTCTCTCTCTCTCTCTCTCTCTCTCTCTCTCTCTCTCTCTCTCTCTCTGTCAGTAGCCTCTATTAAGGATTTTTTTCCAAATTCTCAAAGATCAAGTGTTACCAGAAACAAATAAATTACTCCAAGACTCTCAAAATAAGTGCTTTTGAAAAACTGCTCTCTACATAAGGAAAAAGAAAAGTGATTTTTTTTACCTATTGCTATTTCAATCTTGCTCCAGAAACTACTTACTCCTCCTTCCTTAAGGGAACACTAGTGTGTGGCATGGGCCAGACCTGCTACTGAGCACTCTGATGGTTGGAAGGTGGATGAGAGATAAATGCAAGATGACCTCACGTTGTCCTCCTTCTGCATGAGTGGGTCTTGGCAGATGTTACCCAGCAGACTCGTCTCTGCTCATAAATTGATCTTCTTAGCAGTCTCAGCTTATTTGGCCACATTTCCATTCTAGTTGGCCACAGCAACTTTTATTTCCTCCTCCTTCTCCTCTTCCTCCTCCTCCTCCTCCTGCTCCTCCTCCTCCTCCTCCTCCTTCTCCTCCTTCTCTTCCTTCTCCTCCACCACCTAGCCAGTAGAAATCTCCTCTCCCAAGCAATAAGCAACTATTTGATCCAATACAGCCCCCTTTTACATAGGAACAAGGGGAAAAATATTGATTCATTTATTATTCTGCCTCAACCATTGCTCTAATGTTCTGGTAGAGAGGTATGCAATACACTGAGCCAATACCTTCTACAATAGATGGTCCCCCAAAATTACTTCCCTCTTTAATATGGACATGAATATCTCCCATGGTGATACTATCCCATCTATAGTGACATTATCCATAGAGACTTACTATAACATATATAGACACAATTCAGAGAATCGCAACATTTTAGGTTCAGAATGGAACCCAGTGTCTGTCTTTTGCAACCCATACTGCAAAAGCAATACCTATTAGCATATTCACCAAAAATAGCCTGTAAGACTCGCTCCTTCATTCATTCAGTCCATAAATATTTATTAAGCACCTAGTATGTGCTAGAAATTGTGCTAAATGTTGGGGATTCAAATGAAAGCAAAATATATTCCTTACTCTCAAGGGGGCTCACAGTCTAATGCAGAAGACAAAATGAAATCAACTGTATACAAAAACATATATAAAGAATAAATTAGAGATATCCAACCAAAGGAAAAAAATAGCATTAAAGCTTCTTGTAGAAGGTGAGACTTTAGCTGGGACTTACAGAAAGCCAGAGAAGCGAGGAGGTAGAGATGAGGAGTGAGAGATGCCAGACGTGAGGGAGAGCCAGTAAAAATGCATGGAGTTGGGAGATGGAGTATCCTCTTCAAAGAATGGAATTATTATTCCTTTGCACCAGTGATGGGAAACCGGCTGCCTTGAGGCAATGTGTGGCCTTCTAGGTCCTTGGATGCAACCTTTTGACTGACTTCAAGTTTTACGGAACAAATCTTTTTATTAAGGGAAATTGTTCTGTCAAGTTTGGATTCAGTCAAAGGGCAACACTTGAGGACCTAGAGATCCACATGTGGCCTCAAGGCTTCAGTTTCCTGAACCCCTGATCTATACCATTTTACCATTTACAAGAATAAAAGAGGATGGAGTAAGGGAATTCATGGAAGTCTTCTTTGGCACTACACGGGGACAGGCAGGTTTTAACTTCTGACTCTGCTATTTACTTTGTGTCTTAGGCTGCCTGATTTGTAAAATTAAGGCATTAGATTCCATTACTTTCAAGATTCCTGTAAGCACTAACAATCTTTGACTCCATTAAGTGACTGTTGAACAGAATTTTGATTGGAATTTCTTTGATAAAAAGTAGTGGGTTGGGTGAATTAGTGACAATAAATTATATGTACAAAGGCATAGAGTTATTGTTTGCTTTTAAATCAAGAATACACAAAGAAGAAAACGATAGAAAGAAATCAATTTTAATAAACTGGAGAAATTGACTTCATTTTGGTGTTAGAATGGCATATGGCAATTTGTTAAAATACCAAATGGAATTCCATTAGCTACTGTAAATTTATAAATGTACTAGTGATCTTTATTTGCATGGCTGTTTCCTCTTTGAGGCAATGTTATTCATGACTCATTGTTAAATAGATTCAAATCAATATATCCTTTTCTGTAGGTCTAGCAATTTTTCCCTTGATAATGAAATATCTATACTACCAATAATGCAATACATTAGGCATGTACCATAAACATGCCTTATAGAGTTGACCAAATTATTTTAGTGTATGTTTTTTTTAAAGGATGGTTTGGATTATTGTAGTTGTTTATGTCTCGCACTTTGCAACCTCATATGGGGTTTTCTTGGCAAAGATATTGTAGTGGTTTGCCATTTCCTTCTCTGGCTCATTTTAGATATGATAACACTGAGGCAAACAGGGTTAAGTTACTTGCCCTGGGTCACATAGCTAGTAAGTGTCCGAGTTCACATTTGAACTCAGGTCTTCCTGACTCCGGGCCTGATACTCTATCCACTGAACCATCTACCTGTCCCTCTGGCTGGTTTTCAAATAAGTTCTGAATCTCTATTTAGAGTAACACGAGCTTATTTGTGCCATTGCCCAATCATCGACAGCATGATAATGGCAAGAATAAGTAATCAGAGTGGATTTGAACATAATGGATCCCATTTTAAAAATAAAATGTATTATGTAGTTGGAAGATAAAGTTCAAGTTCTTATTTATGTTTTCGTTATGCGACTCTTTAGGAGCAGTGTCATGCTGTGCTTCTATTACATTAGAATTTTGTTCTTTGCTTAACCAATTGACATTCAAAGAAAGTAAGTTAGAGAAGTTGTAACTTGTTGCAGAAACACAGAAAGAGGCCCAGATTGATATATAGTCACTATTGTTCAGTTGTTTCCAATCATGCCTGATCTTTCCTGACCCCCTTCTAGGTATTCTCGGCAAAGATACTGGAGTGGTTTGCCATTTCTGTTTCTAGCTCATTTTACAGATGAGGGTACTGAGGCTAACAGGGTTAAGTGACATTCCCAGGGTCACACACTTAGTACGTGTCTGCGATCAGATTTCTGAGGCCAGAAGATTAGTCTTCCTACTTCAGGTCAGCACTTTATCCACTGGACCACCTAGCTGCCCATGTTGATCTATAACCAGTCTCTTTTGCTCTTAAACTCTTCATAGTGCCAGAAACCATCTAGTCACAAGTTCTCCACAGTCATTTTACATATGAGTAATTTGAGCCTCATAGAAGTGAAGTATCCCACATGTAGCAAATAGAACTGTTGCTCCCTTCTGGATATATTTCTTCTCCCAGACACATGCTTTACTGCAGAGCTGTGGAATTTAGATTTGGGAATTTTCAAGAAAATTATATGGGAAATTCAATTTGTGTAATAATAGTCCCACAGAGAGGTACAAAAAATAAAGTCATGATTCTCCTTACCATCTCCTCTGAAGGTTGGGAATGCCCTGAACTCATACAGACTATGGATTTGGAGTTTTGATTCATCTCTAGAAACAAAGAAGTATGACGTGATTTTAGGAAGAGTGGCGAGATTGAAAAAGATTTCTCAAAACAATTAAAAAAGAACATGGAGATTTCATCTGTTTGTGCCTTTTGTATGTATGCTCTGGTAGACCTCAGGAGACATCTAAAAGCATTTTCCTTACTAAGAAACAAATGGCAATGAAACATTCACAGCATACAAGTTCACTCTCTAAAGTGGAGAGTCCAGCCCTCCATTAGGAATGCCTCTAAGTAGGCTTACCAAGACTCCATGAAAGTTGATATCAGGCAGAACATAATGTCCATGTCCCAGTCCCCTGCCATACCTCAATAAATGTATAATCTACCTTATGAATTAATCTAACTTTCCCATTTCACAAAGAAGGAAACTAAGGACCAACCCGCAAATCCAGGGCTAGAGCTAAAGTTTCTGTTATCACTATTTTTACACTATTCATCCCATATTACCAATGACTTATTGGGAGAGGGGATAAGAATAAAAAAGTGTTGGAGGGAGGAAGGGAGGAGGAAAAGCCAGAAGGAAGGAGGGAGAAAGAAAGAAAGAAATAGAATGAGAAGTAGGAAACAAATGCAGTTCCATAAAAAGTTAAACTGGAATGACCTCCAAACTTGTTATTTTCAGTTGTTTGTTATGTCTTCCAAAACACTCCCTTTGGGCTTGTATTCTTCAGTCTTGGTCTCAGCCCATATGTGTTATTTTGTGGAAATGTTGAACAAAATCTGTTTGGTCATGTCCAAGTCATGCAACCCTTTGAAAGTGCCGTTTTGTGTCTTTTAAAAAATGAGTTTAGTATGATTGTGTAATTGGAAAATAATTGTCAATGTCATCATAACTTTAATTTCCAAATTTAGCATTTCTAAATTTATTCTTTAGTCAACCATGAGGAAGAGTAGCTAGGTGGCACAATAGACAGAATAATGAGCCCGAAGTCAGGAAGACTTCAGTTCAAATCTAGCTTCAGGTACTTGCTGTGTGACCCTGTTTAAGTCACTTAACCTCTGTCTGCCTCTACTTCCTGATCTGTAAATTTTGGATAGTAATAGCACCAACCTCCCAAGATTGTAGTGAGGATCAAATGAGATACTTCTAAAACACACTCTAGGCATGATGTTAGGAATTTAGAATGTTGGAGTTAGAAAAGCCTGTGAAACTATCAAACTACTTTCTTCCTCAGTTCTCTCATCCACAAAATTTGGATAATAATGCCTATGGTCCATACATTACTGGGTACTTGTTAGGATCAAACGAGAGTGTAATATAAAGAAACTTGCAAAAATTTAAATGTGTTATAAAGGCCAGCAATTGGGGTTGCAATGATGAAATTTTAAGTAGTTATTATCATTTAGTCATGTTTAAAACAAAGTGGTGAAACGACTTATCCAAGTTCACACAAGTTCTAAAGAATAAAGGGGATAGAGAAAATCATCTCTTTTCCTGATTCTCATTCTATTCTTATTTTATTTCCATATTCCCATGCTCTGCTTATGTTGAAATCTATAAATAAGGAATTGTCGAATGTAGTGGGAAGAATGAACTCACCTCCAATTATATGATGCCCAATTTTTTCCATAGACAAAATATGCCTTATGAATATTATATGTAAATGTAAATACTTGAAAACAGCCATTCGAATTGTTTTCTTCTGAAATAATCATGAAAAACAGCATTTCTATATAGAAGTCAAAAAGTATTCTACATGAAACTGAGAGTTTCTACTTCACACACACACCTGTGTATAAGATTATAAAGAATGCTTATAAAAACTTTGCATGTTACTCTCAAAATCATCTCAATTGTTTCTCCTTCCTTCTAAACATTTTTCTTTGCATTGAAAAATTATATAACCCTCTTTTTTGATTTATCATTATTGTTAACCTCTCTTCTTCTTTGATCATTACCTTAGAGAAAGGAAAACTACTTGTAATAATTAATAATAGTCAGCCAAAATGACTCTATACAGTTGGCATGTCTAAAAAGATTCCTCTCTGTATCTGGTGTTCATCACCTCCATAGGTGAGTAGGTAACATACTCCATCAAAATGTCTTCTATAGAAATTGTTTGTCATTGTTATGATATAAATTTCTCAAAGTTGAAACCATTGATCAGTAGTGAGCGAGAAGTTTTGATGGATAAGAAAGAAAACGATTAGAAAACCAACATTTTTAGGAATAAGAAAATATTCTAGAGAAGAAAATGTGAACCATAGATCCATCTCAGAAGGCTACCTAATGCAAATTGAGGAAGCCAAAGACATATTTAGGAACAAGAGAAATTGAAAGTGAATAAGTTAGGATTAAAACCTAAGGTGCCAAAGAGTTTGCTGAAAATAAGGTTTACGCAAGAAGTTCCAAGAAGAGAATCCTGGGACAGGAGTCAATACTTTTCACATTGAATGAAATTTAAGCTTTTTGATGGCAAGAACTGCCTTGTATGCACAAGGTTAATTAAGGTGCATTGTACACAATATTATTTAATAAATGCTTATTGGATCAAGGGGCAGCTAAGCGATTCAGTGGATAGAGTGCCAGGCCTGGAGTCAGGAAGATGAGTCTTCCTGAATTCAAATCTGACCTCAGACATTTACTAGATATTTGACCCCATGCAAGTCATTCTGTGTTTGTCTCAGTTTCCTAATCAGGAACATGAGCTGGAGAAGGAAATAGTAAGTGCTCCATTATCTTTGCTAAGAAAACTCCAAATGGAGTCACAAAGTAATACACATTACTGAAATGAATGAACAACTATTGAATCAAACTGCATAGCAGTATGACTGTGCAAATGTAAAAAAGGTTCACAACCTGAAATGAATTGAATGCATTTCAGAGGAAGTTGTGTTGGCCAGCAGCAATCATGAGGGCATTAGGTGCCAGAAATAATGTAAATGAGAGTGTTCTTTTGTAGTCACTGATGGAGATATCCTTCCTCATTATGATTAGCTCCAGCAGTTAGTTATTTGGGTTCACTATATATGATGAAACAGAATAGCTTCTTGCTGTATCTTACACTTTATGATAATACAAATATAACAAAACAAATTTCCATACAGATAAAGAAACAGTTACTAGGCAATAAGGACACCTAAGAAAGACATTAGAAAAAACTTCTAGAATATAACTGAAATTCAGTTTCCAAGTGAAGGAATATTTCCTGGCGATGTTGGAGTTATTTTTCCCCCTGCCATTCTTTCTCGTAGGGGAATGTTTTTGTCTCATAAGAAAGTTCTTTGCTCTGTCCACAAGAACCAGGAGAGGATTGTATTGAGTTAGGATTCATTATCTTTCCCTGGTGGTGGGATAATTGATGACCCCAGATGCTAACTCTGTAGCTGGCAGCTTGAGGCTGGCAAGCTGGATAGCTGCTCTCCCTATCTTTACCCTGCATAATCTGGCTAGTAGCCTGGAACTTTCCTTCACAGAGATAGTTTTCCCCCAAGATCATGGAGTCACATCTCTGTTTGAATGTAAATACTTTGATATGTAAATATGAACAGCAGTGCAATAAGTATGATCAAATTGAAGCAAAATGAGCCAGTTCCCCAGTCTTAGTCAGCCTAGACTTCTTTTTCTTCTTGCTAAAATTTTAAAATGAAGTGGACATGACTTGAAAAGTGATTCCATTCTGCATGAATCATAATGTAAGCTCTTTCTCAGAAGGCACAGAGGGAAACAACGTGAACTGGTGATTTTTTAGCTCCTTCATGTGGTGAGATGCTAGATGAGATGCTATTGAGGCTAAGATATATGATATTTGGGACATTTCTGATAGATAAAAATTGGGATATGCTGTGCTCCGGCAGAGAAGCATTTAACAGAGAATAGCATCTGGGTAAACAAGAAATTGGAAAAGGGCATGGATTCTGTACAAGACACTACAAAAGCAAACAGTAGATATAGACATCAAAGCCTTTATTTTATTTTACCCATGCCAAATATTACTGCTGGGAACAAAATAACCAATTCCTTTCCAAATGTAAAATAAAACTGACTTCAGATTAATATCTATTTGCTATCCTCTGTAGCTACAGTTATGCTGAGCAAATGCAATGCAGCCATTCTGAATGTGGGAAGATTAAGCATCACATCTCTCAGCAAGGCTGCCATAATGGTAGGTCATAGAGTTACGTTTCTGAATAAGGAAGAGGTTTTGGGAAGGGGAACATGGGATGGAGTGGAACTGGTTAGGAGAAACTTTTGGGCTAGAGCTTCCAGAAATTTATGCTATTGTGCTAGATCTAAATATGTGTAGAAAAGTAAGTACAGACATGGAGCTTGGAAACTAATTGCCACTGTATCTTAATTACATAGTCATCAGTATCAGGGAAGCATGGAAGCAGAAGAAGGGATATCAGAGATCATCCAATCCAACCCCTTCATTTTGGATACAAAACAGAGACCCATGGAATGTCAACTCTGGAGTCAGGAAAATCTGAGTTTAAATCTGACATCAGGCACTTACTAACTATATGACCTTGAAAAGTCATTTAACTCTGTTTGCCTCAGTTTCCTCATCTGGAAAATGAACTAGAGAAGGAATTGGAAAATTACTCTAATCTTTGCCAAGAAAACCCTAAAAGGGATCACAAAGAATCAGATGCAAATGAAAAAAGACTAAACCACCTCTGAATTTACAATACTCTTTCTAATGTATAACACTTGTTTTTCTCTTTCTAAGTCAATTTATTTATGATTAATGGTTATTATTTTTCAAATATTATTTATGTCTTTTTAAAAATGTCATAACTATTTAATGACATTTAAGACCCTCCCCCTTTCCACATACAACCAAACAAGCATAGATTCCTTCATTTGATTCAAAGAAATACACACCGACAAAAGTAAGCACCCCAGCAACCTTATCTAAAGAAAGTTGTTGACAATGTTGTCTGCACTAAAAAGCCTCTTTTTTCCTTTCACTAACTTCTAGCCTCTCTGCCCTTGGGCTTCTGATGGTATAATCAAACTGAAACTGCTTTTTTAATTGTTAATATTTAATGGTCCTTTCTCAGTTCTCCTTCTGGACATGTCCATAGTCTTTGACAATTGATGCCCTTATTCTCCTGGTTACTCATTCTTCTCTAGGTTATCATTACAGCATTTTCTTCTGGTTTTCCTTCCCTTCTTTCTCACAGATCACTCTGTTTCAGTCACCTTCACTAAAATTCATCCAAGTCATGTTCAATAACTGTTGCTATCTCCCAATATTCTGTTACTTCTGTTCTTCCTTTACCATCTCAATTAATGATCTCATTAGTTCTCAAGGATTCAGGTATCGTGTCTATGTAGATGATTTCCAGATCAGTATAGCCAGCCATAATCTTTCTCCTGAGCTCCAATATCTCTTCACAAATCACATTTTGGATATCTTGAATTGGGTGTTTGTATCCTATAACAAGGGGTGGAGTGTGTTGTTAAGCAAAATTGTCTCATTAGCATGGCTTTTGTTTCTTTTGAGTGGAAGTACTTTCAGCTGTTAAGTGCTAAGCCCCAGGCCCAGGGCCCTGTCAGGTGTGAAACCTGTGTGGGTGTGGATTGGTGACTTCGGAGGGGCCAGCTCGGGAACCAATGGTCTCTGGTCATTGAGGCGGGGCTTGAGAACTCCAGAAGCTCGGCTGCGAGGAGGGGTGAGCTGGGAGACAACTTCAGCAGTGGCGGCGGCAGAAGGTGTGGAAGCCAGAAGCTGTGGAAGCCAGAAGCTTCGGAGGCAGGAAGCTGCGGAAGCGGGGCTTACCCGAGTGCGAGCAGGAACATGAGGCCAGTGAACATGATTTGGCTAAATACTCTCTTGCTTTTCTTTGGCCTCCTAGTTGCCCTTGTGAAATGGGCTTTCTGGGCCTGAAGTCTTTTTGTCAAGATGTTGGAATGGGGAGGCTGGTTTTTGCTGCAGTGGTGCCTAAATAAATTTCTTGTTGTTTTCTCCTTAGAGAATCTCTCATACCTTGCGATTTCGGACCATTCAAACATATACATGATTATATTTGAGATCATAAATTCGGCCTTCCTACTACAGTGTTACATAGGAATCTCTAATGCAACATTATCTCCTCTCAAAAACAAAAGAACAAAACAAACATTTCCCTCTTCCCAACATTCTGATCTGTCAAGAATACTATCATCCTTCCAATCCCCCAGACTTTCAATCTATGTATTATGCTTAAACTTCACTCATGTTCACCTTATGTATCCAATCTGTTGTCTTATTTACAACATTACAGTGTCTCTTGTAGGTATCACCTTCTCTACTCACACAGAAACTACCCTGTTTCAGGCTCTCATATCTTCCTCCACTAACTTCAGGATAATTTCAGAAAAACCTGGGATGGCTTATATGAACTGATGCAAAGTGAGGCGAGCAGAACCAGGAGAACTTTGAACACAATAACAGGAATATTGTAAGCATAATTAAGGGTGAAAGACTCAGCTACTGGGGGGGGCAGACCCAAGATGGCCACAAGAAAACAGAATCTTACCAGAATTCTCTCACAAGTTCTATCAGATTCCTCTAAAAAAAGTGAATTTGAGCAGATTTGAGAGAGTTAGAAAACACGAGAAGTCTGAGTGGGGCAAATTTCCCAGCCAAGAGAGTCTAAAAGGCCAAAGGAACAAATCTGTGGGCTAGGAGAGTGCTTGGCTTGCAGAGCTGCTCCAGACCGGACCAAAGTGGAAGCGGCTGGCCAGGAAACCCACGTGGGAGACAGGCTGGGAGAAAGCCGGAAGGCCGAAACCAGGAGAGATTCCCAGGCCTCCCAACACAGGACAGCACTCTGTGCAAGCAACAAGAGGCAGCGCAATGCCATCGACCATGAGATACCAACTCCTGAGGCTTGCAGCCCAAAGATATGAAATGCTCCTTAAACTTCTGGGAGACATAATGGCCAGGTAAAAGGCTCTAATCCCTCCCCTCCCCACCCAGAGAATTCTTGGGGGCAGGAAATGCTGGAATAGAGGAGACAGAAGTGGGCTTCAGTGGCTGAGTAGTGGGAGTTCCTGAGTCCCAGAGGGGCAGAGCCAGCAGGGGTCAACACCAGGAGCCCAGAGATTTTGGGCAGCTAGACCCCCTCCCCTACACCTCAGGAAACTGAAGGCTATAATTCACAAAGCCAACAATAAGACTCACAGTCCCCAGAATAAGAAAGCTGGGACAGAGAGCCCTGAGCCCCAAAAGCAGAATTTTATTGTAAAGCCAGGAAAAGGCTAACCAACATGAAGAACACACACACACACACAAAAAAAAAAAAACGAGGACCATTGATTCTTTTTATGGAGACAGGCAGGATCAAAATACCAATTTGCAAGAGGATAACAATGACACTACATCCCCATCTGATACCTCAAAAGGTAATGTGAACTGGTCTCCAGCCCAAAAAGCATTACTGGAAGAGCTAAAGGAGGATTTTAAAAATCAAATTGAAGAGGTAAAAAAAAATGGAAAAAATGGAAAAAAATTGGAAAAAATGGAAAAAAAATCCACTGACAAAATCAAATCCCTAAAGAATAAGATTGGTGAAATGGCTACAGATATTCATAATCTAAACAGAGAAAATGATAACCAGAGAGGTAAAATCAACCAATTGGAAAAGGAGGCTCAAAAGCAAAATGAAGACAGTAGCTCATTAAAAATTAGAGCTGAGCAAGTGGAAGCTAATGACTCTATGAGGCATCAAGAAGTAGTAAAACAAAATGTAAAGAATGAAAAAATAGAAAAAAAAATCTGAAATATCTGATTGGAACAACAGCTGACCTGGAAAATAGATCCAGGAGAGACAATTTAAGAGTTATTGGTTTACTGGAAATCCACGATGAAAAAAAAAAAAAAGCATTGACAGTATCTTTCAAGAAATTATCAAAGACAACTGTCCAGAGGTCCTAGAACCAGAAGGCAAAATAGTCATTGAAAGAATTCACCGATCACCCCCTGAAAGAGATGCCAAACTGAAAACTCCAGGAAGTATTGTAGCCAAATTTCAGAATTACAAAATCAAGGAGAAAATATTGCAAGCAGCCAAAAAGAAACAATTCAAATATTGTGGAACTACAGTCAGGATCATGCAGGATCTTTCAGCTTCCACTTTAAAAGACAGGAGAAATTGGAATACGATATTCCAAAGGGCAAAGGAGCTGGGATTACAACCAAGGATCAACTACCCAGCAAAATGTAGCATAATGTTTCAGGAAAGGAGATGGATGTTCAACAAAATAGGGGAATTCCAGACCTTCCTGATGAAAAGGCCAGAACTCAATGGAAAATTTGATTTCCAAATACAAAACTCAAGAGAAACATAAAAAGGTAAACGGGGGGGGGAACTCCCATAAACCTTATTAATCAATAAGGGCAAATTATTTGCATCTTTATATAGAATTACATTGTCTTATGTATGTTTTATATGTATACATATATATGTCAATCTTGAGAATAGTACAGCTATTATGACAATTGAAAGGGATACACATAGACTGTGAATGTCTGTATAAAATAACTGATATAAGGATAAAAAACATAATTAAGAGATGTAAAGTGAGGGCTTGGAGAGAGGAGGTAAGGAGGTAGTAGAAAAGGGTAAATTACACCAAATGAAAAGGCACAGAAACACATTTTAGTA
>JAQQSZ010005319.1:0-13904 GCA_028646595.1 Phalanger gymnotis
CCATGTTCCCAGCCAACTTACTTGACTCTTGAGTTTTTCAGTGGGGTATGACTGCTTGTAGAGTACAGAGTTCTATGTTCCACGCTTGGGGGGATGCCCCAGCTCTGCCACACCAGCACTCCTCCTTCCCCAAGAACCCCCAACCAGGACTGGACTTAGATCTTCACCAGGCTCTGCACTCCTGCTCTGATCTACCCCTTAATTCCTCCCACCAGGTGGGCCTGGGGCCTGAAGCAACTGCAGCTGTAGTTCTGTAGCTGCCCCACCTCCGCTGCCCCCCCCCCCCCGGGGTGGTGGCTGAACTGCAAACTCCCAGTCCCCAGCAGCTTTTCCCACTAACCTTCTTTGTTGTCTTTGGTGTTTGTGGGTTGAGAAGTCTGGTGACTGCCACAGCTCACTGATTCAGGGCACTAGGGCATGCTCCATCTGGTTCCTGGCCTAATTGGTCCGTGCCGCCCATGCTGGGCTCTGCTCTGCTCGGCTCCACTCCCAGCTCCGTATGGGATACACCTTACCCAGAGACCATCCAGGCTGTCCTGGGCTGGAGCCCTGCCTCCCTCTGCTGTTTTCTGGGTTCTGCAGTTCTAGAATTGGTTCAGAGCCATTTTTATAGGTTTTTGGAGGGACTTGGAGGGGAGCTCACGCTACTCCTTGCTTTCTAGCCGCCATCTTGGCTCTGCCCCCCGTGTCTGACTCTCTTTGATCTGATTTGGGATTTTCTTGGCAAAGATATTGGAAAGGTTTGTCATTTCCTTCTCTAGTTTATTTTGCAGACGAGAACTGAGGCAAACAAGGTTAAGCAACTTGCTTGGGGTTGATTAGCTGGTAAGTGTCTGAGGATGGATTTGAACTCATAAAGATGAGTCTTCCTGACTCAAGGCCTGGCACCTCTACCTACTGTGCCACCTCACTGCCCTCCAAAATGCTTAAGTGGAGGGAACATTGGACCTCAGAGTTAGCCCCACCCCCAATAGTTGCTTTGCTCAAGCTTAATTAATATCCATTGCTAAGAGACACATTCAAAATTTTCCATATGATTTGATGCAGAGAAATGAAGTTAAAACATAAATTTCCAACTATTCCTCATGTTGGCAGTTCCATTGAAAGTACACTTGAAAGAGTGAAAATGCACACAGAAAGCCTTTGAAATGGGCCACCTGGTAGGTGTTTTTCTCAGCCTTGGCTATCAAAGTGCTCCAGTGGGTGGATAGTGGTGTTCTCCAAGTAGAATTTTAGGCTGACAGAGTGTCAAGCCCCTGTGTCAAACTATTTCGGTGTGGTGTGCTGAAAGCCTGGCTTGTCACTCTTCCTTATATTGTGGGTGAAGTGATGCTGAGGGAACCCCCTTCATGCCAATTATTTGCATCCAATTATATGCTGTTTTCCAAGTGCAATTAGACAGAGTGGGGGAATATTTGGAAGGACTGCTTGTCAATTAAGCTTGGATGAATGTGCCCATGCCCTCTACCAAATTAGCTGGTAGACTTCCTGGAGGAAGCCATATTTAATGTGAGTTTCAAATGAGATGAGGACGTGACTTGAAAAATGGGCAGTAGAAATTTCAGGTGGATGGAGAACTGCATTGAAAAACATGTGGGAAAGGACAGAAGAAGCAGCCTGGAAAAGAAAAAAAGATGTTAAGGTGACATGTATGAAAGGACTGTGGCTTTCTTACAAAGGAAAAAGCATCACCATGAGGTAGGAGTTTAAGAACACTGTAATTCACTGACTTCTAAATTTAAATGGATTAAATTCATGAATGTGGTTTATCAAGAGTATATTTATTTTAATGTTTCAAGGACCTATAATTTTTTGGGGATGAATTACCTTCTTCATAAACACAGACCAGCCCATCTACACCTTAATTGATAAGTTGCTGTGGCCAAAAGAACTCCTCACCTGGGGAAGGAAAGCTCCTAATATGCGCCAGATGCTGTGCTAAGCACTTTACAATACCTCCTCTGATCCCCGCAACAACCCTAGCAGGTAAGTGTTATTATCATTCTCATTTTACAGTTCCAGAAACTGAGGCAGATAGTGACTTGCCTAGGGTCATACTGCCAGTAGGTGTCTGAGGTCTGGTTTGAACTTGCATCTTCCTGATTCCAGGGCAAGGACTGCATTGATGGTGATGAAGCTCCCTGCACTTAGCTGGCTAGGTTGGTCCTCAGACAGCAGCCTCCTGCTTCCACTCAACCACAGTTTCCTCATCTGTAAATAGAATAGCAGCATCTATATCTCAGGGTTGTTGTGGGGATCAAATGAGATAACACGTATAAAATATTTTACAAACTTTAAAGTGCTTTAATTGTTATGGAAATATTATTATTAAATGTTGAAAGTTTGTCATGTGAAAAGGGGATTCTGTAAAGTTCCAGTGAGGAGAATGAAAACCAATGAATAGAAGAGACAGAGAAGCAATTATCCCTCAATTAGAACCATTTAGAAATGGAGTGGGCTGCCTTGAGGCTGCGATCTCAGTATCAATGAAATTGTTCAAGAGGGTGGACAACCATAGATACAGAACATTGTAGAGAGTAGTCCTTTGCTGGGGGGATGATCCATGAGTTTCCACTAAATTCTTAAGATTCTGCAATTCTCTGTTAAGAAATAGAAAATAATGAGGTTGAGGATGATGAGGATAATGATGATGATGAAGATGAAGATGATGATGATGATGGCAAATCATACTCTTATCAAGTTAAAAACTGAAGGGTATTTCTAAACAATTACTTTGAAAGGCATACAAATCTTATTTTCCCCAATTTTTAGAGAAGTCAATTGAAGTTTAGATAAGTGAAGTAATTCATCAGTGGTCACACAGCTAGAAAGTATCAGAGCCAGAATCAAATCCAGGTGTCCTGACTCCCAGGCCAGTTCTTTTTCATCTATGTCATCATTCTGTCAAGACTTGAGAAACTTAAGGTTAGGAGGAGGACAGCCTTACCTAGAAGTTTTCTTAGAAATAGAGTGTGCATTCCATACAGGTCACATGCAAACATGTTTAGATGCATGTCCAGGTGGCCTTCCTAACTCTTAGAAAGAATTGAATTTTTTAAAGATGGAAAAAATCCCTTAGAGACCACTTCACATAACTCTTTCATGTTACAAGTGAGAAAACTGAAGCCTGGAGAGTTATGTTGGCTCCATGATGAGAAAAGTTTGGACTTTAGTTCCTCTAATCCAGGGCTGTCCAGCCTTAGGCTTTTATTGAAACAATAGACAATATATTTGGATTTGCCATTTTAGTGAGGGCTCTGAGGTGGCTCGGCTTCATTTACTAAGGCATTTATGTAAATTCATATGTTTGTAGGCGGCCCGCATAAATTGCATGTGGCCTGTGAGACACATTTTGGACAGCCCTATCTAAATGCAGTCTAATCTGTAGGTCTAGTGATCTTTTCACTACATTATGGGCCCTCTTCCAACTTGAGCTGGCCCACAGGAAGACATTTTTGAAGATTCTCTAAATTGGGACCATACCATTTCCTCATTTTAAAGATAAGTTCACTAGCATAATTCTTTGCATAGAGGTATTTATTCTCCCAATAACTTGCTGTTGTTCTTGGATTTGTCTCTCTAGCTGATTTCATTATCTTTGAACAATTGGGTTCTAAGGCCCCTTCAAGCAGTAATAGGTGGTAGAAGGCCTGGTATGCTATGGTCCAGGGGGTCATGAAGAGTTGGATAAGACAATGAATAAACAACAGAAGGTCCCTTTAGGTTCCAAAATTTGATGATTTTATGGTGATGCCAACCAGACTAGAGTCCTATGCCTCCAGGTTAGAAATGCAGCAGTTAGCTCCCTTGAATGTTACTTAATTCCTCTTCACCCTGCCTGCCCTTGTCCCCCTTCTATGGGCAAAAACATGACTCTATGTGGTACTGCAACCAGGATTCACATGGATAAATTATTCCTGATGGAAAGTTATGCCACACTCTTTCTCTTCTCCCTGCCACCTCTAACCAAGAATCATTTAGGCTTAGGGACCTTTTCAAAACTGCTGTCCCTTTCTGAAATTGATGAGCAACATGGTGCTCCCATAGGGAGGAAACATGGAGTAAATAAATAGTTGACTGAGAAGTCAAAAAGAACTAGGTTCCTTGACCATTGACACAAACTGGTTGCATGATCTTGGACAAGTCACTTCACCTTTTAAAGACCTCAAATGCTTCTTAAGATTATAAATTGCAAAGGAGTGCTTATCTACATTGCTGGAGAAAGTTTCTTTACCAAAAGTTTGCTTTGCCAATAGGTTATGCTCCTTTGTTCCCCCAAACAATGTCCCCCTTCAAGAAATCACAGGAATGTTGGTTGTTGATACCACATACATAATAATAGCCCACATCTCTAAGATGCTTTAATGATTACAAAGCATTTTCCTCAAATATACCTATGGTGCAGGTCATATAAGTACCATTATCTCCATTTTATTAGAATGATTGTGGCTGGAGCTGCACTTGCAAAAAACTCTGATATGTCCTTAAATGTAGTAATGCTTCTCTGACAGAATGGAGGATGCAGCATTTTGTATTGTGGTCCTTCCAAATACTTCCATGGAAAAGGACTTTCAAATTATAGTCCTTTCTAGGAACCAGGCTCAGCAACGTTTCACTGGGAGCCAGGAACAGCTGTCCTGAAAACTAGTTTTCCTTTCCATCATTAGGATAAAGTTAGTCAAAGATTTTCACTTCCAAGTACTTTCCTTCTGGATGGCATTCCTATTACCAAGTAATCATCCAAGAACATGAAACACTAGATGGGCCATGTGTGTATCTACATTGTAATAATTAGGGAGGCAGGAAGATGAAGCAATGGAACTCAGAAGGCAGAACCTCGTGCCAGAAGCCCTAATGAAGCTATCAAGTGTCTTCTACTCTGATGCTGCCTAAAGGAAATATAAAAATTATAGCTGTGGGGAATATGGCTACCTGGGTGACTTTTCATGTGTCTGTGTGTATTTGTATTGTGTTCTTAAGAAAATTTTATGTATTGGGCTGTGCTATAAGCTGCCTGAGGTCTTGGGCATGAAGTATATCAAAGAGTTGGATGATGATGCCTTAGCATCCCAAGGAAAGCAACCATTGTCTTCTTGATACCATCTTCTGAGAACTTTATCTTGAATGTTCCTGTGCCAAATGGACCCTAAACATCTACATCCACTTTATATGTCTGCCTAGACTAGAGCATATTTTTCAGCAATTTTCGCATTTAAATTTTGTTGTTACCAACGTGAAAGTTGTTATGCCTTGAATTTCATCTTCTCCATTCTGTTTTTCTCATCTACTCTCATCGATCCAAGTCCTCAACATTTTAAGCAAATGGCAGAGAAGATGGCATTCTTAAAAAAAGACATGGAAGCTACAAAGCTGGATGGGGAAGGAACTCTAGAAAATTTTACCAGACTAAAGTAAGAATGCTATTACAACTTCACAACCTGGAATTTTAAACAAGTCTATACTGATATTCCTAAAGCACAGGTCTAACTATGTCACTCTGCTATGAAAGAAGCTTCATTGGCTGCCGATTACTTCTAGGACGAAATACAATCTCCTCTCTTGGCATTTAAAATCTTCTGCAAACTTGCCTCTAGCCTATCTCTTCAGACTTCTCTTAAATTACTCTCTCAATACATTATGATACATTCTAGCCTATGGATCTACTTGCTAGTCTTGTACACAACATTCCACCTCCGATTGCCTTGCCTTTGCCAAGGCTCTTGAATGCCTGAGATGCTCTATCTCCTCTTGGAATTTCTAGCTTCCATTAGGGCTCAATTCCATTTCCAGCAAGAAACTTTGCCTGATTCCCCTTGTTGTTAGCCTATGTTGGTTGTTGTTATTTAGTCATTCAGTTGTGTTTGATTCTTCGTGACTCCATAGACCATACTGTCCATGGGGTTTCCTTGGCAAAGATACTGGAGTAGTTTGCTATTTCCTTTTCCAGTGGATTAAGGTAAACAGAGGTTCAGTTATTTGCCAAGGTTTGCACAGTTAGTGTGTGTCTGAGCCCAGGTTTGAACTGGAGTCTTCTGGCCTCAGACACTTACTAGCTGTGTGACCCTGGGCAAGTCACTTAAGCCTGCTTGCCTCAGTTTCCTCTTCTGTAAAATGAGCTGGAGAAGGAAATGCCAAACCACTCTACTGTCTCTGCCAAGAAAACCCCAAATGGGATCATGAAGAGTCAGATATGACTGAAAAATGACTGAACAACAACTGCCTGATTCCAGACCCAGCGCTCTAGCCACTGAGCCAGCTAGCTACCATTATTTGCATAATGCTATGTAAATACCAGTTATTAGTCTGTATTTTCTTTTTTTGGAGTGGGGTCAGGACCTATGATTTTATTGATGTAGGGAACCCAATACAAAAATACCCTCTACTCATTCACACTAATAAGGCAACTATTTAACAATGTATAGTCTTAGTTGCCTGGGAGAGACCAAGAAACTGAGTGACTTGTTTAGAATGATATAACCAGTATGAATTAGTGATGAGACCTAGGTTTCCTAACTTCAAGGCCAGCTTTCTATCCACTAATCTATTCTGCCTCTGATTATTATTTCAAATATAGCCCATGGCCTAGTGCCCCTTCCCCCTCTCCCCCAAAACTCTGAGTTTACATGGATTGGATTCAATCTAGAGACTGTCTCCAAGAAGGCAATTATTTCTCCCAAGTTGTTAGCGTTCCTGCTTCTGTTATCTGTGAAAATGGAATGCACAAGGAAAATTTCTAAAATATACATGGTATAGCTAATTTTAGTTTTCTCCAAAAGTTTCCCCAAACTTCCTCAGGGCACTCAAGACATTAAATGGGTATTGGTTATATGATAGTCTTTATTTAGCCTCACAGAATATGCAAAAGAAAAAAAATAGACTCACAAGAACTCCTAAGCAGGCACAGAACTGAAAAAAGCACTCGAATAACGTATTAGGTGGCAGAATGGATAGAGTACTGGTCTTGGATTCAAGAGGAACTGAGTTCAAATCCTGCCTCAGACACTTACTAGCTGTGTGATTGTGGTCAAGCCCTTCAACTTCTGTCTGCCTCAGTTTCCTCAATTATAAAAGGGGGGATACTAATAGTGCCTACATCCCAGGGTTGCTGTGAAGTTCAAATAAGATACTTGTAAAGCACTTGGCACATTTGCACTTAATCAATGCTTGCTTCCTCTCCCATCAAATTTATTCTATCCTCCTTTCCTCAAAGGGAGCATAACCAAGAATTGCAATTGGGGCAACATCCTGACATTCTAGTGAAGTACCTCTCTTCCATGGTTCAAATCCAATCTCTTTCAGATTCATGATGCCCTGCTGCGGTTTAGAGTCTTCCCAGATGGTTAACATACTTTGAGGAGGCTAAGCAAGTAATCTCTTTCACCTTTTGGATCTTCACTGCTCAAAGAACTCCCTGGCTTTGGTCCCTAGGGAAGGCATGGCACAGGAATAGTGTATAGACTATCTTTTGCTTTTTCCAAAGGGCATATTTCATCAGGAAATCTTCCCTCTAGAAAGTTAAGGGCTCAGACTCTTGAACTCGGGAACTCTACCCAGGAAGCAGCTGCTCCCAATGCTGACAAGTGCATGTGTGGGTGTGCACCTGTTTCTATAAGACCTTTCAGGGTCCTGGTTGAGACCGTATGTTAAGTTTAGAAAGTTTTCTCTCAAACCATGTGCAAACACATATCTACCTCTTTGCTGCAAATTTCCATCAACTGCTCTAAGGAAGGGGGAAGGGAAGGAGAAGTCTATTCTCCTTCCCTTCCTCTACCCCCACCCCTCCAACACACACATTAGAAGAAGGAGCATGGGGGAAAAGACAAAGAGGATATCTTCAAGAAAAGTAGAGGGATTGACCAACTTGCTGTTATGGACAATGGACAGAGGCAGTTCATCCTCAAACATCCAATCAATAGGAGGCAGTCCTAGTCTGACATCCAATCAGTATGGCCCTAGGAGTCATGCTTATGTCCTTCAGTTGCCTTCCAACAATGGCCCAGACCTAGTGATCTTGATTGGGGAACTCCTCAAATTAATTGACGAACTCTCTTCATTAGCCCCAACACACACATATATACACCTTACGTGGGTTTATATTAAGATCTTGGTTTTTTAATTGTCTCATTTGTGTAGGGTTTATCTCCATAATTAGATTTTCACAGGTAGCAATTGGCTCTCATACTTCTCTGATATCCTCAAGAGTAGAGTCTAGGCATGGAGCAAGCCTATATTGCTGGTGATTAACAAACAAATCCTACCTCCTAGTGATCAGATTTAGATTTAAATATCCATTGAGGCTAAATATAGCTGCCAAAATATAGCTGAGACTTCTGGAAATGTGGTCACCACTTTAGTAAACAAAGACAATCCTCTTTACGTCAGTCAAAGGGCCATTTCTTATTTCCCTTTTCCAAGATTCAATAAAAGTACAACACTCAAGTCACTGCCTAATTTAAAATTGACCTGAATTAAATTCTTGCTGCTGTGACACTTTTTAGCAGCATGTACCTAAGCAAATCACTTTACTTCTGTATGCCTCCATTTCTTCATCTGTAAAACAGGGATAAGCATAGAACCTACCTCTCAGGGTTGTTGTGGGAATAAAACAGGTAACATTTGTAAAATGCTTTGCAAACCCTAAAGCGCTATGTAAAAGCTAATTATTACTGTTAATAAAATGAGAGTGTTACATTAATCTGGTACAAGTGTGAACATTGTTAATTGAAATGAAAAAGGCATCAGAGAGCTTAACAAAAGATCATGGTCATGCCAAACAGTTCTGAAGTGAGAAGGGTTTAGTGGATAGCTGAAGAAAAAATTGTGGGGACTGATTTTATTTAACATATTTGTTTTGGAACTAGAAAGAGGTGAGGAGGTCATAGACCGCACACTCACAAATGCAATGTTGAATGAGAAGCATTCTTGAAAACCAGTCAATAAATTATGTTTCCTTTGAAAAAGGAAGGTGGTAGCTTAATGTTAGAGCAGGGAGGCTTCTTAAAGATCATCCATTTTATCAAACTCATGTTACAGATGAGCAAACTATTATTATGACTTAGTAGATAAACCCTAGGGAATTATCTAAGGCATACAAAGATTAACTGACTTCACAATACACAGTAATATAGCTAATAAATGATAGAGGCAGGATTGGAACCCAGGTCTTCTCAATTCTAAGGCAAGTACTAGCTACTATGTTGCTCTGCCCCTAAATCCAATAGATACAGGGAAAGATATTTTAAAGCAGTAATTTTCAATCTATAGTTCAGGGACCACCAAAACTTCTTGAGGCATCCCTAGATTTCTTGAAAGGAAGTGTGGGCATAGGGAACATTTAGTTTAAATCAATAAACATTTATGAATTGCCTTCTGTGTGCAGAGCCCTGTGCTGAGCACCAAAGAAAATATAAAGATCAGATGAGACACAGTTCCTCTCTATTCTAACCTAACCCAATCCAAGACAAGGAAGAGAATAAGCATTTAAATTGTGCTTACTGTATGCAAAGCACCGCATTAATATTTTAGAAATATTATCGCATTTGATCTTCGCAGCAACTCTGAGAGGTAAGTGTTTCTATTATCTCCATTTTATAGTTGAGAAAACTGAATCAAACAGAGGTTAGGTGACTTGCCCAGGATCACACAGCTAGTATTAGAATTTATCTTCCTGTTTCCAGATGCTGCTCCCTGTCTACTTTGCCACTTAATAATGTCTACAGGAACATGATGCGATAGTAAAAGATCATTTTTGAAAATCTTGTGAACAATATCTGTGTAATGTATTTTTTTTATCTGTCATGTTAAGGTTAGCCTTTTCAGGTCCTACTATGCATTCATATTATTCTTCCAACCTTATCTTACACTGTTCCTCTTAAAATACTCTATATATCAAACTGAACTCCATACCACTTGCATACTGTTTTCTGTTTAGGTTCCTTCGCTCATACAATTTCCAACAACTGGAACTGTCTCTAATTTATTAAAATTCTTCTCCACCATGCGAGGCTCAATTCTGGTGCCACCTTCTCTAACAAGTTTTCCCTGAGGTCCTCCCAGATTAAAGTGACATTTCTCTTTTCAAATTCTCAACATTTTGCTCAGATCATGCCTTTGCACCTACAAGATGCTGCTTTATATGATAGTTATGTATGTATATGTTTTATATCTCTATCAGCGAAACAGGCATATGCATGCTTGCCAATGTGATAAGGATCCAGTTCACAGTCAAAGTTGAAAAGAGACTTCCTGTGGATGGTGAAGTCCTCTAGATGCTCCTGTTTGTGGGTGACAATGTGTTTATAACTTTAAGCCCTTGAACTCTGCAAAGTCTCTTAGAAGATATCTGGAATTAATTAAAAGGATTTGACTTGGCCATTCACACAAAGAAGACCAAATGGATGAAGAACATCTATTGCCCAGATAAGGACATTTATTTGGATAAACAGTATGTATATTTGGGATAGAAAGTTCAGATGAACAAGTTGGGCCCAAAGTTGAACAGCCCAAGGGTGGAAAGTCTTCAGGAAATAGCAAAATTCCTTTAATGATGTCCAGGCTTTTTTGAAAGCAAACGCTCATCTTTTTAATACCAACCCTCTTCTGATGTTGCTGTATGCCAGCAAGATAAAGAATAAAATAAATTCCCAAAGAATGAAAAAAATAAGAATATTATACAAAGAACAATGAGAGGTCCTTGGTGGGTATGAGCTGGTTATAACATGAAACTAGTGAAGAACTATGATGAATAAACAATATCATCTAGGAATCATAGAATAGGAAGAGAAGATGTGGCAAGGGTGATGGATGGCAAATAGTAAGAGTGCTTCACTGGTACCCTCACAATGAGAGAAGAAAGTAAGGAAGGCTTCTAATACATTGGATGGACTCCTATTTCAAATTTTGGAAGGACATGGATAAAAGTTGCACAGGATGGGTAGGTATAGACAAAGTATGTTCTTCATCATTGGAAGCAACTTGTAAATAGGTAAGATCCCAGAGTTATTGAAGTATTAGACTGTAATCTCATTGAGGAAAAGGTCTGGTTTAAGTTCCACTCCCTATGGTTACATTGCTATGGAGAACCCCCAGTGTATAAACTCCATGTAGATGAAGTCATCTGTAGCTCATGGTATTAGAAAATTGCATGGGATTCTGAGAGATTAAACATCTTACCTTTGGTCCCAACCAAATTCCAGCACCCAAAAAATACAGCCTTTGCCCCATTTCTATCCTTGCTATTATGCTTATAATTTTTTATTTGCAATACCCAAACAAAATAATGAACAAAATTATACCAAGCCACTGTGAATCCATGTCTGTTTTTATTCTTGGGAAAACAAGGGGTAAAAGTCTTTTTTAATTTGAAAAATTTTTATTGGTTGTAGAAAGGATTCTTCCATGTTACAGAGTACCTAAGACATGTCTATGTTTTAAAAGCCCGCTTACATGAGTCTTCACCCACTAACTGCTGTAATTTTAACACATTCTTAATTCTTATGTAGTACCCATTCTGAGACACTCTCCCCGAGTTTACACTCATATTTGAGCCTTGTTTTACCATAGGGAAGAAGCTGCCTTGAGATTCAAGAAGAAGGGGTGCCTACTCTTGTGAATACTCAATTCTAATACTATAACTCATGAGCCTGTACCAGTGAACTTCCAACTAACAACCAGTCAACAGACACAATTAGTTCTTAGCAAAGGCATTTACTAAGATAGTATGTTGAAAGCAGTAGCTATAAAATATTCTCCCATAAATCTGGGGTACAATCTCTTACGAATTCACTTGACATCTGTGGGAAGAGCAGGTATAAATTTAGATTATAATAAGCTAGGCACACATTTAAGCAACACACAGCTCCAATACTGTAGGGCCAGGAAGTTTCTTTATTCTTGTGCCTTCCTCCCAAAGCACCCTCACAAGGTACAACATCTCTACTATATAAGTTGTTCAGCTGGGCTCACAGAGTCTGCCCCTCTAGACATCTTGACTCTTGATTTCCAGAGATATCTGGACTTTCCTGAGTCCATAGCTAGCTCTCTTTTCTGCTGCCAAGGGTACTGCTCTTTGAATTGACTTCCTAACTCAAGTAACTACCTTTCTAGGTCTCTCTGTGTTACTGCTACTTGGTGGGTATAGTGTCTCTTACTGGTTGAATTCCTTCTGTTCAAAGCAATATGTCTGAAAGAAGTGGGGAGAAGAAAAAGAAATCTCCCTCTAATCCTCCCTGAGGAACCCCTCAGGTTCCTCCTCCACTTTGGGCTTCCAAGCTTAGACTTCCTTAAATTACTGAGCCTAAGTACTCCAAGGTGTAGTGTCTAATTTTTGGTTCAGCCAATGAAGTTGTTCCCTTTAATTCCGTCAGAGAAAGGTGTTCATTTGCATCATTTGTTATCTACATTTTTCTTTTTGTGACTACTAACATAGTCTATCATCTATGGAGGGTGGGAATAACATTTCTCCTCTCTATAATCTTACCTAAGACGATCATTTGTTTTGCTTAGCAAAGAAACTATGGGGCTTTTGAAAAAAATTCATATAGCACAGTTAACCAGAATACATAATTTAGAACTGTTTTATGAGGACGTAGGTCTACCATAACCGATGTATCTGGAGATCACCCTCACCCTCAAATATATGGTGACATAATTTAACAAGCAGATATCATTTTGTAATGTTCTCATAGCTAACATATTTTTATTTGCAAATATTTTTGCAAAAGGTATTTGCAAAGGCCTTCTCCAACCCAAAGACAAGAAAAAAAGGAAAAAAAATCAAGCCTCCCTCCTCTGAGGGAAAGCCTGGGTCCACTGGAGCTTTTAGAAAAATACTGTTCTCTACTCAGGTTTTAGGGACCAGCAGTCAATGGGGAGTCATTTCTCTCATTTTTTAAGTGAGATACCAAACTCAGTCCCTGCAATACAAACACTGAGCTCTTTGAGAGCCCTTGTTGGCCAGAGTTATGTTTTCTGAGACACTTCCTTAAAACTCCACTGTTATTTGAAGGGTGAATCATAGAGTTTACTGTTGGCTTGAGAAAACAGAGGTAAAGGATATTTAGTTACCTTTAAGGACTTACTTATTTAATTTTTCAAATAAGCTTCCTGAAGAGGACTCTTTGATTCTGAGCAATGAACTTACATCTGTGAGGGTCCCTAAAACTTGAGCTTCAGGTTTTCTTAAATGAGTTGTCTCCTGGGCTGCTTCCTGAGTTCTGATCCTTGGGATTTTGGCACAGCCTCCAGGCAAACTGGCAGCTTCTGGAGAAACATTTGGGCAAAGCTGAGGCTCATTCAAACATCAGCTCCAAAAGCTATTTCTGACCCAATTAGGACTTTCCATGTGGTACTTAACCACATAAGGGGGGAGGATGAAAGAGTGCAGGGACTCTAACCCCTCATCTTTGTAGTAAATATGAAACATAGGTATCTGTCAGTTAGAAACAATTGACCTATGTGATCAACCAAAATCTTCAGCAAATTCATAAACAGCTCTCAGAGAACATACCAAAGTAAAAATAATTTTTATTTAGCTTTGAAGTCCCCTCCCCCAAATAGAAAGCCCCCTAATATTTATTACCAATGAGATCCATTGCAATCACTCAAAAGAATGAAAAAGTTTATTTTTCAGAATCCTTGTTCTTAGGGACACAAATGAATACTCTTCAGCATCCTTTTTCCTTTCTGGGTCATTCAAATAACAGATACTTAGCCAGCCATTTAGGGAACTTTGCTTCAAAGTTGGGAGTTGAAGTACAGAATAAATGTAGAAAGATCAAGCTATGATTTATTGCTAGGAGCAAGTGGGATAAAATTCACCATCTTTGTCTTTCCTTCCTTCCTTCCTTCCTTCCTTCCTTCCTTCCTTCCTTCCTTCCTTCCTTCCTTCCTTCCTTCCTTCCTTC
>JAQQSZ010005320.1:0-13904 GCA_028646595.1 Phalanger gymnotis
AAAAAATTCAACAGTAAATAAGTTTCAGTGACTAATTTTACAAATGTAGCAAATCCAGGGTAAGAACACTACATTCATTTCAATAAACAAATCAGTAATTCTTAAAAAAAGCTACTTTATGTTAGGTATAGCACTTGCCTAGGTATAAACAAAGACAAATATGAAACAGTACCAGTCTTAAAAGAACATTTAGGGGAAACATTCTATTCAGGAAAAAAAATTATGTTAAAGTCTATTGTAATAAACAAATGTGTTAGCTGAGTTTTGAGGAAAGGTAAGGATTCTAAGAGTACAAAATGAAGAAGGATTGAATTTCAGACTTGGGAAACAACACTGAGAGGGGGAATGAAATTCTAGCAGTGAGGGATCATCAGAAGGCCTGTTTGCCCAGACTCTAGAGTGTATATACGAGAATAAATTGTAAGGATTTTAAATATTGGCTGTCATTAGATGGTGAAAGGCTACAATTATGAAAAGAGATTTTTGCATTTTATCCTGGATACAATTAATAGTCACTGGACTTTTTTTGTTTATTTTTGTTTTTTACTTGTTTTGTTTTTAGCAATGGAATAACATGATCAGATTTGTGCCTTCAAGATAGTACTCTGGCCACTCTATGTTTTATAAATTGGAGAAGGAAGAGACAGTGCAGGGAGACCAGCTAGGATCTTATATCAATAGTTCACATTAGAAATGATGAGAATATGCCATAGGACAGTTGTGATGTGAAAGAAGAGAAGGGGTAAACTTAAGAGATGTAATGGAGGGAAAATGAATAAAACTGGCAACTAATTGGATATGGGGGGTAATGGAGACATAAGACTTAAGCATAACTCCAAGTTTGCAAAACATAGTTACTGGTAAGGTGGTAGATCCCTCAGAAAAAAAACATAGAAGACACAAATACAATACTCAGAAATAAGACACATATGAATGCAACTGGGTTGGTACACTGTATTTGTTACATAATTTAATATATTCATTAGCCCCTCTAGTTCTTTCTATTTATATTCTTTCTCTTGGGGCAAATGACCAAGTCGGGCCATGTTAGATCATTACCCAAATAGCTAATGCAATTTTAAGGCATTAATAGAAATACTGGGTCTAGAAGAAGAAGTAGTAGTCTCACTGTCTGCTGTACTAATTAGATCATGTCTAGAGTATTTTGTTTAGTTCTACCACCTACCTTTTAAGAGTGAAACTGATAAAGTTGAGCATATTTAACAGATAGAAACCATGCCAAATGAGAAATGGTTGGAGTTTCACTGTAAGACATTTAATCAGAAAAAGAGCACAGTTGGTGTGGATATGAGATTTATCAATAAATATTTTCAGTTCTGTCATAAGGCAAAAAAAAATGAGATTTATTTGACAAAGTTCCTGAAGGCATGTTTAGCACCAATGGGTAAAAGATTCAAGGAGGCTGATTTGGGTTCAATTTAATATATCTAGGAATTTGAACTGACCAGAAGTAACCTGAGCTACATCAAAAACAACAGAGATTGTTCTTATTGGAGGAGACTGTATGGTAATTTACTGAGAATACTAAAATGGTGAATGGGAAGTGGGATTCATACTTCAGATAGCAGTCAGGCTCGATAACATCTGAGATTCCTTCTAAATTTAGGATACTGTGATTGTAGGAAGATAGATTGTACATAGGTGGAGAAGTTTTGTTGGGACTTTATCTAGAAAGATACCCCCCCCCCAAATGCTGGAGAAGCAGAGGGAATTGCATCTGGAGCCTAGAGATTTAGCTTTGAATAAAAGTTCTGTCTCTTCCTTAGTTCTGTGACCTTGGACAAATAACTGAATACTTCCAATTCTTGTTGTTTTTCAGTCGTTTTCAATTGTGTCTGTTGCTTTGTTATCCCATTTGGGGTGTTCTTGGCAAAGATGTTGGAGTGGCTTGCCATTTTTTTTCTCCAGCTCATTTTACAGATGAGGAAACTAAGGCAAACAGGGTAAAATGACTTGCTCAGGGTTACAGTTAGTAAGTGTCTGAGGCCACATTTTGAATTCAGGAAAACTCATTTTCTTAACAAAAGTCACAGCATTCTTTCCTTTGTACCACACTCTAATCTAATTATTCTAATTTTAACGTGAGGATGGTCATGTATTTGGCATGAAGGAACTTTATAAATTATGAAATACCATGAATGTTACTTGTGATGTTGATTATTATAAAATATTTTCATTTTGCTGTTTTCTATAGCTTCTGTGGCATGATGAATAGGAGAAATTATGTAATGCTAAGAAAGCCTTCATTAAGTTGCTTCATCTTTTGTTTCCCTAAAGAATTTATTGAAATTCTTGGGTTTTTTGTTTGTTTTATTTTAAGACAATTATCTAAAATTACAAATTTGAAAGAAGCTGACCTGCATTGCTTTAGAGAGATTCTTCATCAGGAATTTAAGAATATTAATGAAATCATAGGTTCAGTTTTTCTCCTCCTTTTCTTTCTCCTCTTTATCATTGTCAGCATTTTCTTTAAACTCATCCTCATCCTCTTTCTTATCCATATCCTTATCCTTCCTGCAACCCAATCTGGTAATATTAAAACAAGCAAACAAACCTCGGGTAAGTTTAGTGACAAATATATATTGAATCATAAGATACAGTAAAGTGCAGGTGATCAAAATTTAAATGGGGATAAATCTCAGCATATATATATGTATATATATATATATATATGTGTGTGTGTATATATTACATATATATACATATATTTGTATGTATTACATATGTAGGTGTGGGTATATGTATATATGTGCATACATACATACATACATATGCCCATATGTGTATATTATTTTGTCTCTGCAATTTATACTCCTATATTCTGGTCTTTTTCTGGTTTCAAGGATAGCAAGCTCTTTTTTTAGATCATTCCTGAAGTTCCTCAGTCCACACGTATATGTTGGTTAGATTACAGAGGTTGTTAGTAAAGGGCATCTCAAGGTTACTTTCATGTGATTCAGAATAGAACAGCAGCTGAAAGAATGGCACCTTCCCACTCCACATATGTAGTACTAGCTTGCCTTTGAGTCCTATCAGATCTTTAGTGCCAGTCAGTCAATCCCCTCGAGGCATGCAGAACTTAAACACCTCTGCAAATGTTGAATTGTGCTCACCAGAAGCAGTATCATGGGCTGGATTGTGATTTTAAGATCTTGATTATGGGTAGAAATAAGGAAGTCACAGACATCCCATTGGGAGTTCTCAAATTAGTAGGCCACCATATTTTTATAACTGGGAGGGACACAAGAAATAATTTTATTAAATCACCTCATTGAACATGTGAAGAAACTGAGGCCCTAGAGAGCAAAATTAAAATCTCCACTATCACACAGCTATTAAATAAATGTCATAGCTGGTATCTGAACCCACAGTTGGCGCTCTGTCAATGGAACCATCTTTTATCATAGAGAGGCAGATTTTCATATTGGATAGAGTGCTGGACTTGGAGTCAGGAAAGCCCAAATTTGAACCCTATCTTAGAAACCTAAAAGCTGTGTGACCTTGTGGAAGTCACTTATCCCATCAGCCTTAGTTACCTCATCTATAAAATGGAGATAATAGCACCTATTTCATAGAAGCTCAAATAAAATAAAAATATATTTGCAAAATTGATTGAAAGCCTTAACACACTATATAAATATTGTTGGTTTTGTAATTAGTATTATTTTTATTGTTATTATTTTTGTTATCTAGGTAAATAGAGATTGCTCTTCAGAGATGTCAACATTGATGTGTAGTGGAGAAGAGTAGCTTTATCACTTATAAAGTTAACTGGTGGGATATAGGAAATGACAAGAAAAAAATGAAAATCTATGGTTAAAGATAAGGGGGTTTTAGAAGCCCTTTTCCAACCTGTCTCTGTAATATATACTATATTTTAATCCCAATGTGGTGATAATTGGGCAAGATATGTTTATATACTGGTAAATATGATTACATGGTTGCCTGGAATTTGGTAAATAGACAATGTAGGACAATTGAGAGGGATAATAAAACATAGTCCAGGTACTCACACATGAAAACTTTATGTTACGTTAATGATGACAGATGATAACAGTATCATGACAAAGATAACTAATATGTATATTGTGTTTTAGAGTTTAAAAATCACTTACCATATATTAATTCCAGGCAGTCCCTGGGCTATTCTTTTTTCTTCTTTCCCATCTCATACACTAAAGCAACCATCTACCAATTTGTGCTTGATGATATATGGCTCTTAGGAAAGAATGCTGGATCTATAGTAAGAAAATCTGGGTTCAAATCACAATGAATATCTTTGTAACCCTGATCAATTCATTTAACCTACTCAATCTCTATAGAGTTTCACTTTCCTCTTCTGTTAAATGAGGGAATTGGACTTAGCCTCTAAAGTCCCTTCCAGGTCTAAATATGCTGTGACAAATTAATTGATACAAACTTCTTTAGAAATGTCATCTGTGTGGGTTATGGATGGGGGTAAGGATTTGTTGGGAGGTGGGGTAGTGGTGGTAGGGCCTAGAAATAAAGGAGCCTAAAAATAAGATGACAAGACTGGGTTTTCCATGTGTTTGTATGATAATTACTTTCGCATACTGATTTCTGGTGCAAATTCACTACATTGTAATATATTTTGTGTAATTGGTTTTAATAGAAATTCCTTTGCCCTGAAATATGAGACCCTCTTTTATGCTCCAGAAAGTAACATTTGATTGAGGGAAAGGTTTCTCAAGTTTCAATCATGGTAAATTGAAGAAGTTAGTGGAGGTGAAGTGACTTAGATGTAACATTAAAGAGAATTGAACCCCTAAAGTAATCTTTCAAAGTTCATATCCATCAGTCATATATATATATATATATACATGTATATATATATATATATATATATATACACATTTGTGTCTCTTTCTTTCCTCTTCTTCTTCCTCCCCCTTTTCTCTATCATTTTTTCTCTCTCTCAGTTTTTTCACAGGTTTTTGCAGGAGAATGAATCTCTCAATTTACCCTTCATTGTGTTATAAACATTTTTAGTGTCTTAAGTCTTATTTCAAACAACTAGAGAATAATGTGCTTGGTTATGAGTTTTTCCCTTGATTCTGTGAGTTAAAATTTATTTCCATTTTTATATAGAGCCAAATTCCAGAGCTGCCAGATCAAGAAGAAAATACTTCAAGCAGCCAAAAAGAAAAAAAAAAACTCAAATATCATGGATATTTGAATACAGAATAACACAAGATACAGCAGCTTCTACATTAAAGGATCAGAGGGGTTGGACTATGATGTCCTAGACAGCAAAAGAGCTAGGACTACAACCAAGAATTACCTACCCAGCAAAACTGAGTATAATCCATCAGGGGAAAAAAGAGGCGTTCAAAGAAATAGAGGACTTTTAAGCATTCCTGATTAAGAAACACCAGAGCCAAATAGAACATGTGACTTTTGAATACAAGATGCAAAAGTAGCATAAAAGAGTAAACAGGAAAGAGAAAACATAAGGGATTTGATATGGTTAAATTATATATATGTATATGTATGTACATTATATATATACATACATACACATATATATATATTTCTACATGGGAAAATTATATACTTCCTAAAACTTTTCTCATATTTAGGGTAGTTAGAAGGAATATTGATAGAAAGCAGAGGTGTGTTGAATGTGATGGTATGAGTTATCTAAAAAAATTAATTTAAGGGATAAGAAAGAAGAATGCACTGGGAGAAAGGGAATGGAAGAAGTAGAATGGGGTAAATTGTCTGACATAAAAAGCATGAAAGAAATTTTACAGTGGAAGAGAAAATGGGGGAAGCAGAGAAGTGAGCACATAAATCTTACTCTTCTCAGAATTGGCTTTAAATGAGAATAAGGAAAATAGGAAAATAAGGCAACAAGAGAGATGAGGGAGCTGACAAAAGGGAGGGAAGTTTGGTGGAGGTAAAAGTCAGAAGCAAAACACTTTTGAGACTGGATAGGGTAAAAGGAGAGAAAATAAAGTAGTATAAATAGGGAGAAAATAGGATGCGTGGAATTGCATAGTTGGTACTCATTACTGTGAAAAAAAACTTACAATAAATTTCTCTGATAAATACTTCATTTCTCAAACAGAAAACTGAGTCAAATTTACTGAAATAAGAGTCATTCTTCAGTTGACAAATGGTCAAATAATATGGACAATTTTTAGACAAAGTAATCAAACCTATCTATAGTTACGTAAAATATGTTCCAAATCATTATTGATGAGAGAAATGCAAATTAAAACAACTCTGACCTAATACCTCACACCTGTTATATTGGCTAATACGACAGAAAAGGAAAATGACAAATGTTGCAGGGGATGTGAGAAAATGAAAACAGTGATGTGCTATTGGTGAAATTGTATACTGACTCAGCCATTCTGGAGAGCAATTTGGAACCATGCCCAAAAGGCTAGTTTTAAAACCAAGCATACTATTTGACCAAACAATACCATTATTAGATCTATGTCCCAAAGAAATTTTATTTTAAAAAAAGGGGGAGTTAAAGACCTATGTGTACAAAAACATTTATAGCAGATCTTTTAGTGATGGCAAATAATCGGAAATTGAGGGGATGTCCATTAGTTGAGGCATGGCTGAACAAGTTGCATATGATCATGATGGAATACTACTGTGCTTTAAGAAATAATGAGCAGGACACTCTCAGAAAAAAAGAAGGGTTTACATGAACTGCTGCAAAGTGAAACGAGCAGAACCAAGAGAACATTGTATATAGTAACAGTAATATTGGATGATGATCTACCATGAATAACTTACCTATCCTCAGCAATACAATGATCCAAGAAAATTCTGTAGGACTTAGGATGAAAGGTGCTCTCCATCTCCAGGGAAAGAACTGGTAGAGCTTGAATGCAGATCAAAGATCATTTTTCTTTTCTTTGTTTTTCTTGTTTGTGTGTGTGTGTGTGTGTGTGTGTGTGTGTGTGTGTGTTTTCTTTCACAGAATGTCTTACATGGAAAGGTCTTTTACATGACTATACATATGTCAAAGTGCTTGCCTTCTTAATTGGGGCAGGGGAGGGTGTGACAGGGTAGGAGGAGAGAATTTATAATTCAATATTTTTTTTTTAAAAAAAGGAATGTTAAAATTATTTTTACATGTAATTGGAAAAAATATTAAATAAAATTGATAATAAAATAAGAAAAAAGAAACCTTTTTCAGTCATTCCACAGTTGGTGTACGTCTCCAGAATTTCCAATTCTTTGCTATCACTAAAACAGCTGCCATAAATATTTTGTACATGCAGGTACTTTTCCTTTCTTTATCTCTTTGGAACACAATCCTTATAATGGTACTGCTTAGTCAAAGGGCTTTCATGGTTTTAAAGCCATTTAGGCATTGTTCCAAATTACTCTACAGAATGATTTAATCAGTTTGCAACTCCAACAACAATGCATTAGTCTCAATTTTCCCATGTCCCCTACATTTGTCATTTTCCTTTTCTGTCATATTAGCCACTTTGATAGGTATGTAGTGGTAGCTTGACCTAAAGTAGTATTGCTACTATTTTCTCAATCTTAAGCGGGTGGCATTACCTAAGTATTCCTATCTATGTGAAATGAAAACTTGTATTAAGAGGCAGTGAGTTAGAGTGGATAGGAGGATTATATATATATATATATATATATATATATATATATATATATATGTATATATATATACATATACATATATGTGTGTGTATATACACACACACACATATATATATGTATGTATATATATATGTATATATATATATATATATATACACAACTGAGGCTCAAGCCTTGCCTATCATATATAATGGCTCTGAAATTCTGGGAGAGTCCCTCAGTGCCCTGGAAAATTCTCTAAGAATTGAAGTTGCAGAGAAGATACCTGACCTGAGTTTAGAGAGGGTGTTTCCTATTCCAATTAAATCACAAGCAATTTTTTTTATTTTGTGCTATTTAACTTAAGGAAGTATTATGAGGATAAGCTAAGACAATAAATGTAAAAAGATTTCATAAACTATAAAGTGCTTTATAAAGTGAACTATTGTCGTTGAGCGTAAGCCTGATGAAATGGACAGAGAACTGATCTGAAAACTAAGATGACTTTGCTTCAAGTACTGACTCTGAAACATATTGACTCTATGACCTTTTCAAGTCAATTCATCTCCCAGTGCTCAATGCAGCTCTTCAAGATTACAAGGTTACAATTGGATAAGGTGGAGAGTCCTAGGACTAAAGTCAGGAAAACTTGAGTCCAAATCCAAACCAGATACTCAGTAGCCACTCATTCTGGCCAAGTGTAAATGCAATCAGTGAATGGGAAGATCCTCCCTGCCCATTTGAGTGGGGTTTAGGGGCGGGCCTCTCAGGGTCCTGGGGGGTGTGGCTAGGACTGGAGCCAATGGTAGGCACCTGAGTTCTGGTCCATGTAATGACATGAAGCCTGTGGTGGGAAGAGCTTGCTGAGGGGTTGGAGCAGAGCTGAGAGGCAGTTGGTGAGACAGTTGGTGAGAGCAATTAAGAGCTAAAGGAGAGAGGAAGCAGTCAGCTAGCTGGAACACAGCTTGGATATTGTGGCAGAAGCGGTGGAAGGGGCGGTGATGGCAGCAGGTGCTAGAAAAAAGCTGGACTGACCCTCGTGGAGACCCGAGAGTGGCAAGCAAGGGCTTGAGGCCAGTGGGTGGTCTTCTTGCTGGACAGCCCTGGTATTGGGGGAGGGGGAAGTACCAGTATGACTTAGCTTGCTGCTATAATGTTTTTCTGTGGCCTCCTGGTCACTATTGTGAGATGGGCATACTGGTTTTGGAAGGTTCTTGCCAGGATTTTGAATTGGGTTCACTGGTCCATGGGTCTGCTACTTTTGAGTTTCAATAAATGCTTTAACTCCTCTGCCTTCTACTTAGAGAATTCCATATGTCCTGTGATTCTGTACCACTCAGGCATATTCATGGTTATCTTTGAAGTCATGAATTCTGCCTTAATGATATACCAAGTCACTTAATGTTGGTCTGGTATAGTTTCCTGATCTGTAAAATGGGGATAATAATAATATCTGCCTCCCAAGGTTGTTGGGAGAGGCTATTTGCATGGCACTTTGCAAAACCTATGTGCTATATAAGTGTCATTATCATGATTATTACTATGCTTCAAAGAAGATATTGACCTGCATTTATAGTGGAAATTATGTCTCCTAGGAGTACCTATCCCAATCAAATCATAGCTCTATGCATATCCACATTACCATGGTAAATATAAGATTTAATTCTTACTTTTGGAATGTGAGAAATATTATTATCTTATTGACTTGGTACAAGGATTAGGCAAGCACCAAGGTTTGCTCCAAAAGTTGAAAACGGGTGGACCAGAGCTTACCAGAGATTGATTTTACCTTGTCTGATGCTCTCTAGAAACTCTCCTTTGAGTGGACACCCTGAAAAAATGGAGGGTCTGCTATTTAGATAAACATATTCTATGCAGAACATAATCTTACAATTCCCCTCACTGGCTTTTCCACCCTGATATATGCTTTATGTGTCTTAGTATTGCCAAGCTATATGGCCTGTCCAAGATTAGGACAGGTCTGCTCCTATACACAGTGATGGCCACTAACAAGGTCATCCAAGGAGATCATAGCAGGCATCCAGCCTCTGGACTGTCTGCTATGCTACTAAAACACATAGTTACTCACTCACTCATGATGCATTTGTTGAGCAATAGACAATCTTTGTTCTGTATATTGGCAAAAGATAAAAATGAAAGATACCTTGCTCTGAAAAAGCTTATAATGTATTAAAAGTCCCAGCATGTATACACACTAATCACTCTAAAATTTAAAAAAATGATTTCTCTGGGACACTAACATCTAGAGAGGTCCAACTTCTTGCAACTGGCAGCCTTTAGATGAGTTTTAAAGATGTTGGAGATTCCATGAAGTAAGTGTGACCAAGGAGTGCACTCTAAGTATGGGAAACACCTGGATAAAAGTTCAAAGAACAGAAATGTATAGACATGAATTAGCAACAGCATGTTACTCAGTTTGGGTGAAAATTGGAATGAATGAAGACAAGTATGCAATAAGCCTAGAAACATAGTCTACAGCAACATGGGGAAAGTATTTATGTGTCCAACAGTAAAATTCACATTGGATGCTAGAGGCAATAGGGAATCACTGAAGTTTATTGGGTAGGGGAAATGATATAGTCAGATTTGTCCTTTAAGACAAAAACTTTGGTAGCTCTGTGAAAGCTGGACTGGAATATTAGAGATAGTGGGGGAAGGGAGGTGGGGAGAGACAGGGACAGAGAGCTATAGATAAAGTAAGGGAAACAGAGAGACAGACAAAGAGACAAAGTTTAGGAAAGAGGGTCTGAACTAGAGACACTGTCAAGTAATGGAATAAAGGTGACAGATGTAATAGATGTCATAGAAATTTGGCAACAGACTGGGTGGGTTAGAGTTAGATTGTGGAGATAGGATGATATATAATTAAGAGTCAAGGTCTCTACTCTTGGTGGTTATAAGGATAATGTTGTAATAAAAATATTGCACATTTTTTCAGATATGATGAATTTGATATATCTATTGAATAGTCACTTTGAAATATTCAACAGATATTTTGTGAGGTGTAATTACAAATCAGGATAGAGTTTAGTTCTAGATATATAGATGTGGGAATCATCTGAACAGAAAAAAATGAATGAACATATGAAAGCTGATGGGATCACCAGGAAAATGTGAAATATATAAAGAAGGGAGTAAATGAAACAGTCTTGGGGTATATACACAATTAAGAAAGGGACATGTACTATCATACAATAAGGAGACAGGAACAATTAATCAGACAAGAAGACATCCATGAGGCAGCCGAGTGAAAACAGAAAACAGAATGAAGATAGTATGGAAGATGAGAGCTGAGAAAAGAGAGAGAAAAAGCATCAAAGAATCAAGAGGATGCTATAAAAGAGTCAAGAGGGATGGAGGCTGAGCACAGGCCATCAGACTGCAATTAAGAGACTAACTGGAGAAGCCAATTCTAATGGAAGGATGCAATCAGAATAAGAACAAGGGTTTGAGAAGTGAGTGAGTCAGCACAACTAACTTTCTTTCAATTATCTGACTTCCTCAACACCCTGTCCAACTTCCAACTATTATTTCCCACACACACACAAGCACTCGCCTGCCAGCTCTATGGAATTTTATTCAATCATTCCCTTTGTCACCCATCCCTCTAATGTCAAGAGAAATGGTGGGAACTACACAAATGCCAAGACCTGCACCACTCCCTCATCCTACTTCTGATAATTTCTAGTCATCTGATGTTGAGACTTAGATTTTTTACATTGCTTGCACAATTGGGAAACAAGGAAACATGTGGTCAGAAGACTCTAGAACAGCAAAAAAACAGCTTATTCAAATAGGTAATGCAAAACCCTAAAACTGGTTCCTAGAGTAGTGAGTTGACACATTGGAGTCCCTAGACTAAAAGCAAGGTAATTAAAAACAAGGTTGAGGGGTCAAGATGGCAGAGTAAATGCCTGAGCCCTCCCCCAAAGTCCTTCAAATACATATAAAAATGACTCTAAATAAATTCTAGAGCCTCAGAACCCACAAAACAAATGAAACAAATTTCTGGCCCAAGACATCCTGGAAGGTTGACAGGAAAGGATTGTTGCACCAAGCTGAGAGAGAAGCTCAGTCCAGCATAGGCCTCACCAGCAAGCCTAGAGCAGGCCTCAGGGGAATGAATCAGTAGCTTCTGTGGCAGTTTCTAGACTTCTCAACCCACAAACACCAAAGACAACTTAGAAGGTCTTAGAAGGAAAGGTCTGTCAGACCTGGGTGAGAGAGGAAGCCCCAGCACAGCCCCAGCCCCAGCAAAGCAGGAACAGGCCTTGGGAGTGACTGAATTAGTAATGGTGGCAGCAGCTACAGCTGCAGAGTCTGTTTTCAGAGCTCTCAGCCCACAGATGGTAAGGGAATCAAACACCTGGTCAGAAGGAGATTACAGGGGTCTCTCTGCTAGCACTGTGGTAAGATTCTGTTGCTTTGCCCATACTTGGATCTGGGTGGCAGTCCTGGATGGCAATCCTGGGGTGAAGAGGAGAACTAGCATACCAGAGGTTGTGGCAGCAATAAAGAGTAGACCCTCCTCACAGTTCCATGGAAGAAAAGAGTGCTTGTTGTCTGTCATAGACCAGAGCATAAGCCAGGATCTCCTTAGATCATACGACCTTAGAAAAACTAAAAATTTACAGGTCCCTAGATGCATTTCTGAAAACAGCTCCACAAAACCCCTGATACTTGGGACAATTCTCACTGGAAGCAGAGTCTTGCCTTAACAAAGCATTAAAAAAGTCAAATAACAGGCTAGGGAAATGAGCAAACAATGTAAAAAAAAACCCCTCCAACTATAGAAACTTACTTTGGTGACAAGGAAGATCAAAACACACTCAGAAGAAGACAACAAAGTTAAAGCTCCCACATCTAAAGACTCCAAGAAAAAATATGAATTGTTCTCAGGCCATCAAAGAGCTCAAAAAGAATTTTGAAAATCAAGTAAGAGAAGTGGAGGAAAAATTGGGAAGAGAAATGAGAGTGATGCAGGAAAATCATGAAAAATAATTCAACAGCTTGGTAAAGAAGACCCAAAAATACAGAAGAAAGAAATCTACTGGGAGGAGAAAGGGAGAGGAAGAATGGGGTAAATTATCTCACATAAAAGAGGCAAGGAAACTAACAGTGGAAGGGAAGAGGGGGGAGATGAGAAGGATTTAATGAACCTTACTCTCTTTGGAATTGGCCTAAGGAAGGAATAACATACCTGCTTAATTGGTTATGGAAAACTATCTTATTCTATAGGAAAGGAGGGGGGAAGGGAATGAGGGAGGGGGATCATAACAGAAAGGGCATATTGGGGGAAGGGCTAATCAGAAGCAAACATTTTTGAGAAGGGAAAGTGTGAAAGGAGAGAATAGAATAAATGGGGGGGCCAGGATAGGATGGAGGGAAATATAGTTAGTCTTTTACAACAGGACTCTTATGGAAGTGTTTTGCATGACTACACATGTACAACCTATATTGAATTAATTGCCTTCTCAATGAGGGTGGGTGAGGATGGAGGAAGAAAGATAATTTTAAACTCAAAGTTTTAAAAATGAATGTTAAAAATACATGTAACTGGGAAATAAGTTACATATACAATGGGATATAAAAATCTATTTTCCCATAGGGAAACAGAAAAGGAAGGGAACAAAAAAAGTAGGGAGCATGACAGAATGGAGATTGGGGTAAGGGGTAATCAGAAGCAAAACACTTCTGAAAAGGAACAGGGTGAAAGGAGAGAGAGAATAGAATAAATGGGGGAGTAGGATAGAAGGAAATACAGTTAGCAATAGTAACTGTGAAAAGAATTGGAACAAGTTTCTTGAAAAAGGCCTTATTTCTCTCACATAGAGAACTGTGTCTAATTTGTAAAAATAAGAGCCATTCCCCAATTGATTAATGATCAAATTAATCAATCCCCAAATTAATGATCAAATTAATCAATCAATGATCAAACCCCAATTGATAAATGATCAAAAGATATGTGTAGTTAAGCAAAATTGTCTCATTAGCATGGCTTTTGTTTCTTTTGAGTGGAAGTACTTTCAGCTGTTAAGTGCTAAGCCCCAGGCCCAGGGCCCTGTCAGTTGTGAAACCTGTGTGGGTGTGGATTGGTGACTTAGGAGGGGCCAGCTTGGGAACCAATGGTCTCTGGTCATTGAGGCGGGGCTTGAGAACGCTGGAAGCTCAGCTGCGAGGAGGGGCGAGCCGGGAGACAACTTCAGCTGCGGCGGAAGGCGTGGAAGCCAGAAGCTGCAGAAGCAGAAAACTGTGGAAGCAGGGCTTAC
>JAQQSZ010005321.1:0-13903 GCA_028646595.1 Phalanger gymnotis
GAATTCACTATTCCACAAAAACTGCTGGGAAAATTGGAAAATGGTAGGGCACAAACTGGACACAGACCAATATCTTACACCATATACCAAAATAAAGTCCAAATGGGTTCATGATTTAGGAATAAAGGCTGATACTATAAGCAATTTGGGACAGTAAGGAATAGTGTACCTGTCAGATTTATGGAGAAGGGAAGAATTTATGACCCAACAAGAGATAGAGAGCATTTCAAAATGCAAAATGGATAATTTTGATTATGTTAAATTGAAATGTTTTTGTACAAAAAAAAGCCAATGCAACAAAAATTAGGAGAGAAGCAGAAAATTGGGAGAAAATCTTTACAACTAGTAGCACTGATAAAGGCCTCATTTCTAAAATATACAGGGAACTGAGCCAAATTTATAGCAATACAAGTCATTTCCCAATTGAGAAATGGTCAAAGGATATGAACAGGCAGTTTTCAGAGGAAGAAATTAAAACTGTCTATAGTCATATGAAAAATGCTCTAAATTGATTAGACAAATGCAGATCAAAACAACTCTTAGGTACCACATCTCTCCTGTCAGATTGGCTAAAATGACAAAACAGGAAAATGATAAATGCTAGAGAGGACGTGGGAAAATTAGAACATCGATACATTGTTGGTGGAGTTATGAACTGATCCAGCCATTCTGGAGAGCAGTTTGGAACTATGCCGAAAAGGGCTACGTACATACCCTTTGACCCGGCATTACCACTTCTAGGGCTGCATCCCAAAGAGATCACACAAGTGGGAAATGGATCCATATGTACAAAAATATTTATAGCAGCTCTTTTTGTGGTGGCAAAGAATTGGAAATCAAGGGGACGTCCATCAATTGGGGAACAGCTAAACAAATTATGGTATATGAATATAATGGAATACTATTGTGCTATAAGAAATGAGGAGGAGACAGACTTCATTATAACTTCGTTATATGAACTGATGCTGAGTGAGGGGAGCAGAACCAGGAGATCATTATACACGACTACAGACACACGGTATCTGTAAGGACTAACTTTGGTAGACTTGGCTCCTCTCATCAATGCAAGGTTCAAAGACAGCTCCAAAAGACTCATGATGGAAAAAGCAATTCACATCCAGAGATAGAATTACAGAGTCTGAGTGCAGATGGAGGCAAACTATTTGCTCTCTTTTTCTGCTTGTTTTTGTTTCTGTTTTGTTTCTTCTTTCTTGTGCTTTATTCTATTGGCTGTAGTTCTTCTTTACAACTTGACTATTGTGAAAATACGTTTAGTGTGAAGGTATTTGTAGAACTTACATTGGATTCCATGCCATCTTGGTGGGGAGAGTGAAAGAGAGAAAATTTGGAACCCAAAAACTTGTGGAATTGAGTGCTGTAAACCGAAAATAAAAAATAAGCTTATTTTAATAATAACAAACAAAAAAAAATGAGCTAAGCAATGGTGCTGGAGGCTGGTTAAGAAGAATCTTTCTTTCTAAGCCCCTATTGGAGCAACTGGCAACTGCCCTGCTCATGGTTTCATGCATAAAGCCTAGTCAAAGCTCTTCCCAGGAACTGAGGGAAGATGTGGACTCCAGAAAAGCCAAGCCCCCGGGACCCAGAAGAAGGAGCTGGAAGCATAGCTCTGACCACATAAAGGTGGGGGCCATCTGAGAGGGAATGCTTGGCTTTCCTGATAACTCAAAACACAAAATGCTGTGACATTTGTATCCAGGAAAGTGCAGAAAAAATGGGGGTTGAATGTGGAGCCTGGGGTTTGAATTTAGATTCTGTCAGTTACTACCCGTGTAATTCTGGACCTTAGTAAAATGAAGAGGTTGAACTGAATGATTTCTAATGCACCTTTCTGGGTCTAAATGAATGACCATGGGACTTTTCCTGATCTCTTGTACACGCTGCTGGCTGGTGGCCTCCCCTCCCCACCCCCACAATCTCGTATTTACTTGGTACATACCTATCCTTGTCCATATTGTCTCCCTAAGAGAATCTAAACTGCTTAAGTGCAGAGTCTATTTTATTTCAGTCTCTTCATCCCCAGCATCTTGTGCCTGGAACACAATAGATGCTTAATAAATTTTTATGGATTGATCAGCCCTGAGTGCCTAGCACTCCATTCTGCACATGGTAAGCACATTGGAAGAGTTTATTGAATTGAAAGGCATGTTAGAACCCAATAGTGGAGGGCCTTGAATATTAAGCTGATGACTTTGGACTCCAATGTGGTCTGCCCTTCATCTATTATCAGCTAAGACTCATCCACTTCTCCCAAAGCTTCCAGTGCTGCCCCTCCCCCTTCTGTACCTAGTGTTGGCCCCTTGGGGCACTTTTGATCTAAATGAGACCCTGGAACCCAGAGCAGCAGCCCACAGGTGTCCTTAGGGAAATCCCATCTTCAAAACCCTTTTGGCCTTCAGAGCATCTTGTGACCATGGGAGGCGACCTTGTATGGCAGGCTCTGTGCCGGAAGAGGGACAGTGACCAGTAAGTAAAAGTCCCCCTCCTCTTCATTTTGAGTGAGTAGCCATGGCCAGGGAAGGACCCCCCTCCCCCAAATCCTTCGCTCTTCCCACTTGGCTATGACTGTTGAAGGCACCATCATCATCCTCCCAGGCACCCAGGCTCACAGCCTCACGATCATCACAAGCTACTCTCTCTCCCTTACCCCGGATCCAATCTGCTGCCAAGACTCTGGATTCTACTGCAGCCGTCTGTTGAACACACCTCCTTTTCTCTCCTCTTGCAACCGAGACCATGAGGGTGACTCACCTCCGACCTGAACTATTGCAATGACCCTCTCTCTCATTGTCCCGCCTGCCCCAAGTCCCCTCTATCCTCCACACAGATGACAAAGTGATTTTCCTAAAGCACAAATCTGATCACAGAAGCAGAACTAGGAGAAAAATTTTCCCAATAACACCAGCATCGTTAAAAACAACGACAATTTTGAAAGACTTAACTCTGATCGGTATGTGACCGATCTCAATTACAGAGGACGAATCCCAAGACCCACTCGTCTGTGTTGCTGTTCAGTTGCATCCAGCTCTTCCTGACCCCATTTGGGGTTTTCTTGGTAGGTACTGGAGTGGTTCACCATTTCCTTCTCAAACAAGGGGATGTGACTGTCCCAGGGTCACCCAGCCTGTAAGTGTCTGAGGCTGGATTTGAACTCAGGGAGATGAGTCTTCCTGACTCCAGGCCCAACGCTCTGTGCACTATGGTGCCACCTAGCGGCCCAATGAACCCTGCTATCCACCTCTTAACTTGGAGTGAAGATTAAGACATTTTGGGGGCATGGCCAACGGGGGAATTTGTTTTGCTTGATTATACATGTTCGTAACATGGAGGATAAACCTTCAATGCCAAATTAATTTAGATATCTTAGAAAGTCATCAGATGAGCTGGAGCACGTTTGGCTGGGCTGAGGGCGCAGGGTCAGCTCTTGTGGGGCGGTCTATAAAACAGTAAGTCAGTTGGGAGCATGAGGAGCTGAGCTTCTGGCTTCAGAGAGGAGAGCATTGCTCTGGCCAAGCCCAAACGGCTAAGAAGGAATCCCTTGGGAGAATGAGAAGAGCCGGGCTTTGATATCTTCCTCCCCTCTCCCGTGCCTTGGCTAGAAGAGGACCTTGTGACCTTCTGAGGGTTGGAGGGACTTATCAGCACCCTCGAAGCATCCCTGGAGGATCTCATCATTGCCCTGGCAGCATCCCTGTGACGGTGGCAGTTGTTGGCAGTAGCTACAGTGGGAGCCAAGGGCACACAAAACATGAGGAAAGGCAGGTCCAAGGAACCCAGCAGGAAATCTACAACATGCCTAAGGGGAACTTGCCCCCAAAAGGGAAGGAATTCCAGCCACCAAGCCGTGGTGCCTCTTTGCCATATCGGGTGTTCTTTAAGCCCACGCCCACTTTCTTCTGGACTTGGTACTGCTTGGCGAGTGTGCCCACAGCTTAGGTGGATGTTGTGGACCAATGTTACCAACTTAGTAAAGATCTGCTTCTAAAAACTAATTAAGTCTGGCTGACTGATATCCACTAATAGTCATGGAGGGGGTGGACACTGCTGAAGTCTCCTGAGCTACATCCAGCTTTAGAAAAGCACCCCCAGCTCCTCGGAGTTGCCCCCAGACTCTGAGGGGACTCATCGCCCAGCTGAGCTCTGGGGGTCAACTCTACAGTGCAAGTGGGGGTTGGGAGAGTAGCTCCAAAGCCTGCATGGGCTCCACTGGCTGCAGTGATCATAATAACATGATGATCACTGAGACAATTACTATTTAGGTCAACCCTATTCCCAAGGACATACCCGGGGCTTCTCTGAGAATGAGGAAGTACATTCGACTCACATCGATTTCATTCAAAATACTATTTATAACAACTTGCTCTCTACGACTGGTCCTGTGATTTCATTGGGATCGGGGGCTCCCAGGCCAGGCAACCCGTGTACTGATACGAGACCTGTAACTATGGTTTGGGAAGGTTGCCTAGAGCACTACAATGCTAAGGGATTGTCCCAAACCACACGGCCAGCATGTATCAGGGGCAGGTGTGCCTGTGGATTGAGTACTAGAACTGGAGTCAGGAAGACCCAGGTTCAAATCTGGCCTCAGACGCTTACTAACCGGGAGACCCTGGGCAAGTCACTTAACTTCTGCCTGCCTCAATTTGCTCATCTGTAAAACAGGGATAATAATAGCACTTCCCTCCCAACGTTGTTGTGAAGACCAAAGGAGATCATCTTTGTGAAGTGTTCTGCAAACCATACAGTATTAGATCGATGCTGAGATTCTGTAGACATGTACGATTTTAAAATAGTATTTATTCCCTTTAAAAGCTTTTTTTTCCTATTTAGCTTATCTGTTTTTATCAATTAATCAACAAGAACTTCTTAAGCACCTACTATGTGCCAGACACTGGAGCAGGCAATGAGGGTACAAAGCCAAAGCTGAAGCAGCCCCTGCCCTCAGGGATCTCATATTTAATAACTGACCTGACCCATTAGCACACATAGATAATAGTAGATGTATGTGACTTATACAGAAATATGCATCTACGAAGGAGTGGATACGTCTTCTTTTCTTTTGCTGAGGGGACAGTCTGGGGACCCCTGCCATAGACAGTCACTGACGGTCACTGAGCAAGAAAGGGGCCCGTTTAAGGCAGCATTTTAGGAAGCTAAGTCCGGCCCCGTTATCCAGGATGAACCAGAGGAGGAGGAAACAAAGCGAGGAGGTTACTGCAGCGGTCCAGGCCCTCGGGTGGGGCGGCAGAGGTGGAAAAGAGGGCTCAGTCATGGGAGGAATATTATGAAAGGAAAATTGTTGCCTAACTTGGTGCGAGAGCGCAGTCAATGGAAGAATACAGCTTCTAAGCCCGCGTGACCCAGATGACCAGGAGAGGCATGGCACTGTCACCAAAAAGAAGGGAATCGGAAGGAACCCCCGGGCCCAGGGAGCCCAGCAGCAGGCACACACCCCAAGGAGCTGGGTAAGAAGGAAATATCTCACAGACTAAAAATCTGTCAGTACTTTTTGTGGAAGAAAAGAACAAGAAATGAAGCGTGTGGGGCAGCTAGGTGGCGCAGTGAGTCAGGAGGACCTGAATTCAAACCCAACCACAGACACGACACACTAGCTGTGTGACCTTGGGCAAGGCGCTTAACCCCAATTGCCCTGCCTTCTCCCCTGCAAAAATGAAAAAATAAACAAGAAACAAAACGTGTGCCCACCCACCGGGAAATGGTCCGGCCGAACAAGTTGTGGCATCTGGGTGTATGATGGAACGTTAACAGTTCAGGTCCTGCTTGCCATCTGTGCACCCTTGGGCACATCATATTACTTCTGGCCCTCACTTTCTTCATCTGCAAAATGGGTGGTAGTAGTCTAGATAGTCTTAGAGGTCCCAGTTCCAGATATGGGCTTCTGTTCCCATGGGGAATTCAGACAAGCGCAGAAAGATGCAGCAAGTGCAGAATGAACACTATAACATTGCTGAAAGGAAAAACCAAATGATGCTGAATGCCGTATGATGATCAGAATTAACTTTGGCCCCGGGGGAGAGATGGGGAAATGCACTCCGGCTGGAGAGGGAGGGTACCGAGAGGGAGGTACCATGGGTGTGCAATGGTGGATACGCTGTCAGATGTAGCACCTACTTTGGTTGCTTTTCCTTACCTGTTTGAATTTGTTACAAGAAAAGACTGGCTGTGATACCCACATGGAGGTCCTCAGGAGGCAGAATAAAGGGCCACGGGGTGCGGAGATGTTGGTTTGAGTCTCCACACAAGAATGGACGATAACTCAGTCCTCAACAGCAGGGGAGCTAGTGGAAGGAGAGCCAAGGCTAGAGGCCAGATCTGCAGCTCTGCTCCGACTAAGAGTGGGAGAAGTCAGGGACAAGCCCAAGGCTAGAGCCCAAAGCCAGGCTTATATTGGGAAGAATATTGGAAGTTTCACCTCAGGAAATGAGAAATTTCTGCTTCTGCCCCACCATGCGTCTCTGGCACTGGGGTGGGCACCCCGCCCCCCACCTATAGAATGAGAGCTTAGGCCTTAGTGGACATTACAGGGAATACAGCTCCATTTTCTACCCCAACCCTGAGGGCCTAGGATCCAGGATCCCATAGCTCTAGTATCAAGTCCTCAGACCTGGGAAGGACCAACAGATCATGAAGGCCAGCCCGGAGGCCCCGTCTACAGTATTCATGACAAACACAGCCTCTATGTGGAAACCTCAAAGGCAGAGGTTCACTGCCTCCTAAGGCAGCCCAATGCAACGGGACGTTCTCATGGCTAGGCAGCTTTTCCTGATCTCAAGACTAAATCAGTCTCCTCACCCCAATGCCCCATTGCTTGTGGGCCCCTCTGGGGCCAAGCCGAACAAAACTCAGGCCCATCTCTCCTCCCCAGGACCCTTCCCGGATCTCATCCCAGCCCCAGCCCCAGTCCCCTCCTTTCCTCCTCCCTAGCTCTTTCAACTGATCTTTGTGTCAGATCTGGAGAGGCAAGAGAAAACTGGAGTCATGTGTCCTATGTGGCCTCGGTGGCTCACATTGTCCTCTCTCTTCCCTCACACCCCAGCACCTCCAGCTAAATTATAACCTTGCTCTCCCATTGGACCTCTTCCGGTATCTGTTCTCAGCTCCCAGTGCCAGCACACGAATTTGCTCTTGCCACGGCCCTGGCACCACAACAGTGGACATCAGAAGCTTTTCCAGGCCCGTGCTCATGCTGCTCCCTCCCCCATGACACCCTTGTCCACACCTTCTCCTGCTGAAAGCCCCCGCTCTACAAGGCCCTGGTCAAATCCCAGCTCCAACACAAAGTCTTTCCTGCCCCCTGTGAATTCTGCATGTGCATCCTACATTTACCAAACTTTACGTTTGTATTCTGCTTATTTATGAATAATAGCTGTTTTGTTTTTTGCTTTTTTTTTTACTATAGCAGAGAACTGGAATTTTAAGAAGTTTCCCTTCACTTAGAGGATGGGTAGGGGGACAAATTATGGCATATGAATGCCATGAAATATGATTGCACCATAAAAAATGATGAGAGGGAAGGGTCAGAGAAACCTCCAAAGACTTGTATGAATGGATGTAGCGTGAAGTGCGCAGAACCAGGAGAACATTGTATACCCTAAAACCCTATTGTACTGACGAGCAACTTTGCAAGGCTTAGGAACTCTGATTAATGTAGTGATCCATTTCAGTTCCAGAGGATTGATAATGAAGCCTGCTGCCCACTTGCCAGAGAGGGGATGCACTCGGGTGCAGAAGGAGACAGACATTTGTGCACACGGCCAATGCAGCCATCTGTCTGGCGTGCCTGTGCATACTGGTTACAAAGATTTCTTTTCTTTTTAAAAAGATGATTTGGGGGGAAGGTGGAAGGAGGGAGCTAGAATAAGTCTTGCCATGAAAAAAAAACCCAAGAAAAGAGAACAGGTCATGAGCTCTCTTTTTAAAAATTCAAAGAGACAAACCAAGTGGGGCAACTCTGAAAATTCCATGCTGAATGCATTTGATCCTTTGAAGGAAAAGCCAGCTGAGTATAATAAGGGATCCATCGTTTTGTGGGTAACCTTCTGCTACTATTCTATTAGCCACAAAGAACCACTCGCTTCGTTCAGTGTTCGTTAAGTTCAGAATGTTCAAACGTTAAAGAAGGAAGGAGAATAATGCAGACTGACATTTGTATAGCTTGGTTAAAGTTTGCTTGGTATGGGATTTCCCATTTGATCCTCACAGTGATTCAGTGGGGGAGAAGCTGTTAATATCTCTATTATGCAGATGTGTAAACTGAGGCTGAGGGACGTGGTCAATTGCCCAGGGTCACACAGTTTGGAGGTACTTGAGCCAGCTTAGAACCCCTGTCTTCTTGAGTCCAATTCGAGCATTTTACCTACTAGGCAACCCTGCTGAAAAGGGAGGAGAGAGAGGAGTATGATCAGGCTGAGGACAGATGGGTTCCCTCTGGGATGCTAAGACCAGGAAGGATTCCCCAGAGGTTCTCCAGCAGGGCAATGCCAGAAAGCAGAGCGTGTGGTCATCCTCGCTGGCCAGCCGCCCCACCCCCTTCAGGTTCAGGCTGAGACACGTTCCCTGGGCATCAGCTCACCAACCTTGGTGACACATACTGTGCATGCTGAGTAACAGCAGCAGACAGAGTAGCAGAGCTGGTTTTTACCAAATAGCTTGCATCCCAATAGAAAACTCTGCTGAGGCAGTACAGTGCAGTAGCTAGCTTTTGGAACTCCATGTTAAGACCCTAATTTGAATCCTTCCACAGACACTCATTACTACTTCTGCCAGGCCCCAGTACAGCAGTAGTGTGTGTGTGTGTGCGCGTGTGTGTATCTGTGTGACTCTATATCTGTGTATCTGTGTGTGTGTGTGTGACTGTGTGTATCTGTGTGACTCTGTATCTGTGTGTGTATGCATGTGTGAGAGTATGTGTGTATGTGTATGTGTGCATGTGTGAGTATGTGTATGAGTGTGTGTGCATGTATGTGAGTGTGTGTGTGTATGAGTGTGTGTGCGTGTGCCTGCGAGTATGAGGGGTGGGTTTAAATGAAACAATGGAAATCGTGTGCTTTGGCATCTTAAGTGTCAGCACCTCGTGTTACACACATACATTTTCTAGCTTTATTAGGCCCATTTTATAGATGAGGAAACTGAAGCTCAGAGTCGTGAGCTCAGTGGTCCAGGGTCACACGCAGCACTAGTAGGTGTTGGATCTGCACCCAGGGTCACTTGACCTGTCCTTTGTGTGACCCTGAGCCAGTCATTTCTTTCTGGGTTGCAATTTTCTTCTCTGGAAAGTGAGATGCTTGACACGATCCCTAAATTCCAGCACAGAACTAGGCAAAAAGCGCTAGAGGACACGGGTTCGGATCCTGACTGTCTCCGTGATTTTGGCCCTGAGCCTCAGTTTTCCCATCTGTAACGTGAAGGGGTCAGACTTAATGGCCTCAGAGACCTCTTGCAGCTTCACTGCTCTAGCCACTGTCCAGGAGAGCACCTGGGACGGGCAGTGTGAGCTGCCGAGGGAAGCCTCAGGCATCTGGATGGTTCAATGGCGAGAGCACCAAGCCCAGAGTCAGGAAGACCTGAGTTCAAATCCAGCCTTAGACACTTCCTAGCTGTGTGACCCTGGGCAAGTGACTTAACCCTGTCTGCCTCAATTTCTCATCTGTAAAATGGGGACACACTGAAGATGGACATGACATCTTTGCCAAGAAAACCCTGTGACATAAGGTTGGCCTTGACTGAACAGCAACAGCAGCAGCCAAAGGAATATTCCCCCCTCCCCCTCCTATGGCAGGGCCTTTAGGCCCCCCCTTTATGATTAGGGACATAGTCAGATGTGGCTCTTTTTTCATTTCCATAAATCACTGCTATCAAACCTTCTCAGACTCTGGCTGTGACTAGATGTGGTTCTCTCAATGCTTCTGATCTCAGCCATCTGAGCAACATCTTACCACTACCCTAAAAAGACAACTGTGGTGACCATGAAGACCTGCCTCTGGGGAGACAGGCGGAGAGCCTAGGATGGGGGTGGGGGCCGAGAGAGAGGCCATGATGGGGGGAGCAGGGAAACAAGTCAGGATGGAGGGGCAGGAAGGGTAAGAGTCCAGGATGGGGGGCAGGGAGAGGGGAGGGAAAGAGTCCAGGATGGGGAGGGGGGAGAGAGAGGGCAGGGAGAGAGGCCAGGATGGTGGAAATGGGGAGGGAGAGGGGCCAGGGAAGCCACAAGGAGCTAGGGTGGGACGAGGCTTGGGAAGGTGGGGCAAGAATTGGACCTAGGTCCAAAGCTTGACTTTGAAAGAGACACAGAAAAGCCATTCAGGCTGGCAGGGCAGAGGCCAAATTTCTGTGGTCTGTCTTTAGCCAGGGCTGTCCCTCCCATTCCTCCCCCACCCTCCACTAATAAGGCGTCCATGGCCCGGGATCAGATGGCCCAAAGAGAACTGTGGCTGCATACTCCCAAGCTCTCCGGCCTCTGCTTGACAGGTCATAGGGGGAAGGAGATGGGAAAGGAGGCAAAGCTCTGCTCCCACCGCACCCCCCCGCCCCAGCCCTTCTCAGCCTTCCAATTGTTCTCTTGGCCACAAGTCTTGCACCTTGTGCAAGAACTGTTCTAGATCTCTCCCTGCCCTGTGGTTGGTGGCAGACCCTTCGTGGGACCTGCAAGGCTGAGGTGGGGAAATGGGAGGGACAACAAGGCAGGGGACCAGAGGCGGGGGTCCTGCTCCTAAAAAAAGTGAAACCTTTCCCTTCTAGAGGCTCAGTTCCCTCGTCTGGAAAAAGGGATTTGAACGAGATACTCCCCAAGGTCCCTTCCAAAGCCCCAGACTTCTCCCGTCTGGCGAGCGATCCCCCGATCCCCCAATCTGCCAGCGCCCTCTCACTGGCCCCCTTCTTCCTCTCTCCCCCTCCCCCTCCCCTCACCACTCCGGCCCACTCCTCGAACTAGAGGACGCCAAAGCCCCTTCCCCAGATAAAAGGACAGGAGGGCTCCCCCCGCCAAAAAAAACCCAGAAAACAAAAAAACATTCGCAGTCAGGACATACCCTAGCCAAAGGGGAAGCTGGTGGGACCAGCGTGAGCCCCCTTACTCTAGAGCCCCAGCCTCCAGCAAAGAGCGGCGGAGACCAGCATCAACACAGCCGTCGGACCGACTAAAAGCGGCTTCGATGGGGCCGGAGCTTCGGCCGGAGCCCCTAACCAATGTGGGCCGCTTTGGCCCGCCTCGGGGAGGCTGATCCTCCGCAGCCTTCCGGCGCTAGCCTGGGGCGGGGTGCCTAAGAAAGGAGGAGGGAGGGTAAGCGGCAAGGGGCAAGGGGCGGCCGGATTTCTTTCTTGTCCCTTCCCCAGCCTTCAGCATTCCCGAGGCCCCGCAGAGCGTGACCCTCCCGCCTCTACGCGCAGAGAGCCTGCAGCCCGGACAGACAGAGCCTCTTCTAGTCCCAGGCAGGCGGAGGCCCCACCCCTTCTCCCCTCCCCAATACAAACATTCTCTTATTAGAACAGAGGGGCCGGGGATGGGCCATGTGAGCCCCACAGGCGCGCACCCCTAGGAAGGCTTAGACACACGTGGCCATCCAGTCTCTATCGGCCCAGAGGATGTGTGTGTGTGTGTGTGTGTGTGTGTGTGTGTGTGTTTATTAAAACCTGTATTTTCCTAGCCCCACTGCCCCGCCCGCCCCGGTCTACTGCCAAAATTCACCAAATCAGTGAATCCCACCAAATCTGTCCCCAACCAATCCCTGAAAGGCAGTGAGACGCGAGCAGTACCACACACACACACACACACACACCCCACTCTGGCACGCACGAAGTTCCAAGAGCACAAAACTTTGTCACATAACACACACACTCCTCCCTCCCAACACAGCTGGTCGCACACATACACAGTTAAGCATACAGTTAAACAAACACGCACGGGGGATCCCAACTCAGTAACTCCCCACCCACCGTCACACACTTACACACAGGTACAGACAGAGTTACGCACACATCCCCGGGGGATTGGGGGCCCGGCCGCGCCCTCACAAGAAGAGGGGCTGAAGGAAGAAAGGGGGGCCCTAGGGGAGGCCGGGATGCTCACCGTGCAGCGCCAGGAAGTCTCCGTTGGAGTCCATGGCAGCTGGGGCTCGGGCCAGCTGTGCCAGTTGCTCCGCGAGCCAAGCTTCAGTGAGCAGGCTGCGGCACCAAGGGGCTGGAGGCCGGTCTTGGGAAAGGAGGCGGGTAGACACCGAGAGGGGAGGGAAGGAGCCGAGCCCAACCCCAGCCCCGGCCTCAACACGGCCCCCAGGGCTCAGGCCGCGGCCCGCCAGCCCCTCCCCCGGGGCCCAGACACTGACACCCCCGCCCCCAGAGCTGCCCCGCCTGGAATGAGCTGTGGCCTGAGCCCTCTAGGAGTGGGCTGGAGCTGCGGTACCCCGCCCTGCCCTTGCCCCTACGGACACGTAGTAGTCCAGGCCAGCTGCCACCCCTCTAGCCCCTAGGTTCTGAGAGGGGATCCGGAAGAGAACAGGAGGCAGGCTCCCCTGGTCTGGACCTCCAACCCTTTCTCCTGTGCCCTACCTCCTCCAAAGAATGGGTCTGGGGCACTCATGGCTTCTTCTCTTCTTCAACCCTGCTCCGTAGGGGGCCGGGCCCAGGCAGCCGTCCCCCCCCCACCCACCCACCTCCCCCTTTCCTTCCTCCCCTGCCCCGAAACTCGCTCCACCACGCGTCACCCCCGCCCCCCCCTCCACGCTCCTGTTCCAGGGGGAGACTACAGTCGGGGTCTCCGCAGGACTTGGCTTGGGGACCCCTCGAAGCGGTCCCACCAGAGGTCCTGACCCAAGGCTCGGGCTCCCCTGGCCCAGGTTGGGAACGAGGCAGGGCCCATCCAGCAGCGGGCAGAACCCAAACCCCAGCCGCTTAGCCGTCCCGAGCCGGACACGCCCAAAGCGCAGCCAAGAATAGCCTTGGACTGGGAAGGCGGGCAGGCTGCTGGCCGCCCATCGCCTCCCCTGCCCTCTCCTCCCCGACCGCAAGTCCTGACTCTTTCATTAGCTGAGGGGCCAAGCGGGAGGCGCGAAACACGGAGTGCTTTGTGGGGAGCTGGGCCCCTCAGGCCCGGAGGCCGCCCGGCTTCGCCTCCGCCCCGCCCTCCTCCAGGAAGCCTCAAGGCGAAGCCAAGCCTTTCCACCCTCCTTCCTCCCCCTTCGCTCTCCCCCTAGCCCTGAAAGGACGCTTCTGTGGCGCCTGACAAGTCCATTGCTCATAGGTCCCTGGACTTCCAGGGCGGCGATGCCTCCTCAGCTGGCAGTCTCCTGCCTCCCGCCCTTCGGGTGGAGGGTTGTCCCAGGACACAGACACCGATAGCGGCTTCTGAGGCTGCAGGCTGGGAGAGTGGAGAGACGATGCCACGGGAAACACCTAAGCCAGGTCTCACGAGCCCTGTCTAAGGCTATGTGACACTGGGCAAGTCACCTTCCCCATCTGTAAAATGGGCTTCATTTTCTCAGTGACATCTATCTCACTGGGTTGGTAGGGGGCTCCGGAGAGACCATAAAAGCTCATAGAAATGAAAACTGTTCTCTCCCCCTAACGCTGCCTGGGAGAAGGGCAGGTGACAGAGAGCTCGCTGGACCAGCAAGACACTTCCCCAACACCAGTGCCCAGTTTGGGACCACACACGGGCAAGTGGAAAGCTTGGAGTTATGCGACTAAATGAAGTTGCCTAAGGAAGAGGGCCGTTGACCCATTTCTGGGGCACCAACCACACCATTGTCAGAGGATGAGGAGCCCCTGGGCCTCCTCACCAAAGGAAGTTGTGGGCAGGCTAGCCAAGGTGACTCATTGGAATTCCCACAAACCATCAGGCCAAGCTCTTCCAAGTCTTTGGGCACAGGAA
>JAQQSZ010005322.1:0-13903 GCA_028646595.1 Phalanger gymnotis
TTAAAGTTCCTTAATTGGGATTTAATCGAATGATGGCTGAGCTACCGCACCAGCATCTCAAAGCCTGCAGCCTAATTATTTCTCTTTCTACAAATGAATAGCAGCTATCGTCCACCAGAGCTGTCTCAACAGCTTCGTGCGCTCTAATGAGATTTAATGACAGTTTGACAGCACCATAAAGGGAGGCAGAGATTCATGACTGGTTGTGGAGTAAAATCTCCTAGGCTGATCACCAAGCTATTTTTACAACTGGGCTAAAGAAAATAACCAAAGCCCTTCGTTAGCCACTAAAATTTCACAGCACAGATTTTCATCTCCATTTTTTCGTAGGAGAATACAGAATTCACATAAGGAAGTGCTGATCTGGAAAATGGTGGAAATGGTCGGCACTCAAGCAGTGACTAAGACCACAGGACACAACAGAGCCTACCAGGACTGTTCCATTACTTATTTAAAACTGGTTTCTTATGAGGAAAATCCAGAAATTACTCGCAAGGGCTCTGTGATGCAGTGAATATAATAAGACCAATTTGTGTTCTAATTTCAGACTTCAGTAAAGGCTACCTTAATTTTGTTGTTTATATTTCTTTATATTTTCCCTTTCTTTTGAAACGTTATTCTGAAAAGAAAAAAATTAAGTAAGCTCTTGTATTGGTGAGCCATGGTAGATAGAATGGAGGCGCTCGGAGGCAGGAAGACCTGTGTTTAAATCCTACTTTAGGCGCCTATTAGTGGGTGACCCTAAGCACGTGACTAAACTGCCATATTCTTCATGCAACTTCTCATGGCTAAATCATGGATTGGTTGAGCTCTGCATCACCAGAGAGAGTTCCCTACATTCAAAATCATAAATCATAAATTATGTAAGTAGAAGTAGTAAAAGGTAAGTCTACAGAAAAGCTCATTCAACACATGTAAGGAAAAATTTCTAAAACCAAAAAAAAAAAACACATCGTCTTGTTAAAGAATAAATTGTTTTCCTTTAGTCATGTGCCTTCTTCTTCATGGGCTATACAAAGAGATGCAAAATCTATTTTGAAAAAGAGAGGAAAGGTGGCGAAGAGAGAGAACACAGAGTCGCCTTTCAGGGAGGGGTGTGGGAAAATCTACAATGACCCTAACATCCACACACTGATATGGTTTCTGGTCGCCATTTTATACTGACAGTCATCCAATTTAAACAAGGAGATTAGCCACTGAAATTCCTGAGTCAGAAAGCAAACTTGCATGGATATCTCAAAAAAAAAGTTTTACAAAAAAGCTGAGTTGGCTAACATCTGGTCTAGCTGTAGTAAGGCCATCTACCATGCCAACACTGCACATTCCATAATGGTGTAATTATGGAATCATAACATCTTAGGATCACAAGGGATCTTGGGGGTCACCTAGTCTATTCCCTGACTTTATGCAAGACTGTATCAAAATAACAAGAGATACATTCAATTTTTGAGGTCAACAAAAAGCAGCTTTTGTAACCTCTCTCAGTGTCTCAATGTAACATTTAAAATGACAATAGAACAGTTCTCTTTAAAACAGCACTTTAAGGTTTATAAAACACTTTCTTCACAACTACCTGTGAGCTAGATAAACAAGCATACATACTCCCATTTTAAGGATAAGATAATTGAGGCAAAGTCAAGTTGTATGACTTGCCCCTAGTCACAAGCCAATAAATACTACGTGATGTGTAAGAACAAGGGTGTGCTGACAGAGATTTCACAACCAAATCTCCATATGCAGGACATGCTTTTAGTTTAACCTGCATTATAAACATTTTCACCATCACTTTTTTTAAGTCTAGGAATCAACAAAACAATAAATCAAGCCTTGATTTGCCACATTTGCCCATTTCGGAGGTGTGGGTACTCAGAGTGAAAATTTAAGAAACGGCTCATTGGGGCAGACTTCAGCCCAGCCCTGCGTGCAGCATCAGTAGATAATAATTGACAAGCATGCCTTCATATGCCAAGTCCTTGGCATATGCAGTGCTGGTGACTTGAGATGGAAGACAAATCCAAGTACCCAATGAAAAGTGTTTATTTACATTGTAAAACAGTTCGGCATAGTCTTTTAACCAAAGAACTCCTAGAGTTTATTTAACAGCATTTCTCAGGTCTAGAAAAAAAATCTGATTTGTCTATTACCTTTTCATGGTTTTCAATAAGAATTTCCACTACAATGTTCTGAAACTTCAGGTCCATGATGGCAGCAACTGTTTCTTCCTGTGGCCTCATCAGTGTTGGTCCAAACACCACTCCCAGATTTGCAACTGTCATGAGATTTTGCTTGGCATGATTTGAAACACTTGTTGTGATAAAAGAAGGGGAAGAAAAGGGAATAAAAAAATTAAGCTGCCACCACCTTGAAACGCAGAATGTGTTTTCATGTTTAACACTAACATTAGTGGAACTCTGGGAAAAGGGTCTGATCTGGAAGCAAAGGACATGGGTTCAAATACCAGCTCTGAGCCTTGCAGTTGTATAACCTTAGGTATACATACCCCTTAACCTCACTGTGACTCAGGTTCCACCATCAATCAAACGTAAGAACAGGACCAGAAGACCTCTAAGGTCCTTTCTAGAACCATATCTATGATCTTATGGAGTCAAATACAAGTTTTAGAGGGCATTTTCCAGAAGTCTGAACTCTTAACTAAATGGCTGTGCAAATTAGGGTAAAATTACTTCAATTCTTTGGGCCTCACTTTCCTAGTAAAAGAAGGGGGTTGGGCTAAATCAGAGGTTCTTAACCTGGGATCCATGAACTTGGTGTGTTTGCAAAAAAAAATAATGTATACATACACATATAGATAAATATATGTATCTATATATATAAACATAGATACATATATGTATCTATTTTAACAACTATAATTTCAGCTATTATAACTATAATAAACACAGATACATATATATCTATATTTTGATAAGTATAATTTCAGCATAATAAACAGATACATATATGTATCTATATATTTTTGATAACTACAATTTTAGTATAATAGACATAGATACATATATGTATCTCTACATACATATCTCTATAATTTCAGTATAATTGGTTTCCTTTTTAATCTTATGTATTTTATTCATATATTTAAAAAAATTGACAAGAGGCTTCAATAAACTCTCAAAGAGTACCCACAAAAAAAATATTAAGAATCCCTAGAGCAGATCATTTCTAAGGGCCCTTCCAGATTTAAAAGTTTATGTTTGTAAGTCGCTTACATTAACATCTCCATCAAATTCTATATTGTTGGGGTTTTTTTTGGAGGGGGGAAGGCAGGACAATTGGGGTTAAGTGACTTGCCCAAGGTCACACAGCTAGTAAATGTGACAACTGTCTGAGGCTGAATTTGAACTCTGTTCCTCCTGACTCCAGGGCCAGTGTGCTACTCACTATGCCACCTAGGTGCCCCAAATTCTATATTGTTTAAAGATGATAAATAAAAAGGAGTGAAAAGATTATGGGATAATAATGGTACGAGATATTCCTATGTAATGAAAAAGGACAAATGTGAAGAACACAAAGACATACGGAAAGACTTAAAACAACACAGGACAAGATCCGCAGCATGAGAATATACACAGTGACTAGAGAGATATTTTAAAGAAAAAAAAAAAAGGAAGAAGGTTGCTAAGACCGCAGAAAGATTCAGAAGGGGACAGGGAACAAGTGAAGTGTTTATTTTTCTTATGACCGAAGATTTATAAGTGGAAGGAACCTAAGAAATGATCTGGTCCAACCCCCTCATTTTAAAGGCCCACAGAAGTAGATTGCCCAAGGTCACACAGGTGGGTAAGGTGCAAAGCCAGGAGTTGAGCCCACATCTCTGACTGCAAATCTGCCGGTCTTTGTAGACACTGGGCTACTTTCTAATATTACTCTTCTAATATTAAATTTCATATTGTCTTTATTTTAATCAAATTGCAAAAGGCTTGGATTTAAGAGTTTTATTTGTTGACCTACCCTATATTTGGGTTATTTATTCAAAGTATTATCCTGCTAATAAGAGTAGTGGTGATAGCAGCAATAAGAATAGTGATGATGATGATGATAGAATAAGACAAAGAAAAACTGGGATCCCTTGGAAATACTGCTCCTAACTGGACTAGAGAAAGTCAATGCTATGTACTTCAGCCTACACTTATTCAGGTGTGAAACTAACCTAAACTGCTAAGGAGTCTTTAGGCCTCGGTCAGTCTGAATCAGTCAAGGAGGAAAAAAGTATCCTATTCCCTTTCTTCCCTTCAAACCAAACCCTATGTTGCTGGCAGTGTACTTAAGTAAATAATTATACAAATTCATGAAATATTAGATTTCAGCACTCTTCTCCAAAACACACACTGTGAGTCAAACTTCCAGCCTGCTTTTACAGGTTTGGTTCCTGGTACTGTGCACATGAGCCACGGCTCTACTCGCTACAAACACAGCTCACCAGGACCACGATCCACCTCCTACAACACGTGGAGAAAAGGAATTTCAAAATTAAAAAAGAAGGGGCTTACTTCGTTAAGTGTTTCACCAAAATGTCTAACATCTCTTTATTTTTCTCTGGGAGCCTGTGGACCAGGAAATGGATAGCATTGACTCGAGATTCTGGGCTGCCACACTCTGTAAAAATAAATAAGATAGTCAGTCAAAATATACCAGACCAAAAATACCCCTAAAATCAACATCTCATGCACCAGTTTTGTTTTCCACATTTGGTTATTTCCAAACGGGGAAGATACGAAGCTGTTTCTTTTCAATTGTTCAAACTGATCCTGCTCTCTCTACCATGGTTGAAATCACCCCCCTCCTTGTACTGTAGGGGGTGATGGAGGAAGAGGAAGAGGAGAATGTGGGGGAGGGGGAGCGGGGGAGGGGGGAGTTGAAAACCAATGCCTTCCCTCTCCAGGTTATATTTAAAAAGACAGCTGTTGCCATTTTTTTTCCTTTTGCTGCACGCACTTAGTTTCTGCTCAAGAAGTAGGCTGAAATCTCATGCCTGGATCACTGGCCCAAGATAAGAAAGACAAATGCAGCAAAGGAATGTCCTCTTTTGCTCCTAAAGCCTTCTGCATTAATCAGTCTCTACCAAGACTTAGGACTTGCTGACAGCGTAACACATAAAACTCCCTTCCAAGACTCCCCTAGGATATCGTATGGGGTCTCAGAAAGGTCAAAGTCAATAATAATAACATGACATTTCTATAGCTCCTGAGGGTTTGCAAAGCACTTTCTCCAAAGCATTTCATTACAGCCTCATAGTAACCCTATGAGGTAGAGGCTGTTATTACACATGGGTTAAGCAGTCAATTTGGGAGATCGCAGACTGAGCTGGTAGGCACCTGAGGGTTTTAGCGGTGCTTTAACATGCTATTTTCCAAGAGTAGAATATAAGCTCCCTGAGGGCAGAAGCGGTTTCATTTCTTTCTTTATATGCCATGCATCGAGAATATAGTAAAAGCTTTTAAAATGCTAGTTAAATAGAAATTAATCTGGTCCAATCTCTCATTTTACAGGCAAGGAAATTAAGGCACACAAAGTCCAAATGACTTCTGTAGACCACATGGGTGGTAATGAATTTCGAACCCAAGACTCTCAAAATCCAAGGCTCTTTCCACAGCATCCATCACCAAAGCTATCATGTGACACATGTCAAGACATACCAAATGAATAAAGGTGTCTTAGAAATAAACTCAATCTATCACTAACTACAACAGTAAAATTAACAGAGCAGGTGAGTCATTAAAAAGAGAAATAACAACAAATAAATGCTCAATCTGGAGTGAAAACTAGACACTCTGTCCACAAGAGTGCCACGTGTTAAATAGATGTTGAGAAATCTGAGGGCATCGAGGCTTAAGCAACTGTTGTACTGTTGTTCTTCAGAGGGACGACTTTTTTTAAAAGAGAATTCATAAGATGAGCTGAAAAAATTCACAAAAAACCCCACAGGTATATGAAATTCCATGTACTACAATCACAAACAAATCTGAAAACTGGGACACAGAAAATCCATCCCATCTATGTACATTTCCTATCAATTGTTACTTTATACATATACATGATATATGTAAATTTTAAATTACTTATTCACTAAGTAACATAAGATAGGATAATACCCATATATCCACTATACACAGTATGGATATAATTCAATAGAAAAATAATTAAAAATTAACTTTTTACAAGAGTCTCCTCCTTCCCTCAAAATATTTTCCTATATTAGTTTTTTCCACCTATTGGGGAAAGCAATTTAGAGTTAAGGTTGGTATTTTAATTATCCTTAATCTTCCATTTCTAGGCCCTCCCATTAAAATATAACAGATTCTCACAAGGACTCCTGAGTCACTAAAAGATCCTCCTTCTTAAACAAAAACATATTTAATTGTATTGGGTCTACTTTTACTACCCCTCCACTCAAAGAGCTTACCATTGGTATAACCTGAAGAAAGTCACAACCTCCCTGGGACATAGTTACTTTCATCTGTAAAATGACTAGCTGGCATCTGAGGCTCCTTTCAGATTGATTTTACCTCATCATGCCTCATCATAGCTCATAGGTGTCATACATAGAACAGGCTCTCAAAGGTGCACATACCAAGCTGGAAAGACGCAAAGTATGGACCCAGTGGTAATCTTAGAATAAGATTCCTCTTGGAAGGCAAAACCACAACCCAGAATTATTTTGACTGGGGTAAAAAAAAAAAAAGATGAAGAAAAGGGAAAATTGCCTAAGAAGACCATCTTGGCCCACCCTAGGCTAACTACTGGCCTCAGAGAGAGGCTCATCACAAAAAGCTGACTCCATGAAGACTACCAACTACAGCACAGAAGAGGAATTAATTGGCTTCCCTAGATGGACAAATTGAAGTAATGAAAGTGTGCACCTCCTGAAATACTGAAGGATATAGGTTTAGTGTTAAACATTTTATCTCTCAATTTTTTGAAGGTGTGCAATACACATATGGCATCTATACTAACACTTATCCAGAAGACTCCATTCCTGGAGCTTCTTAGATTTATTGTGCCAGTAATTTTTTTTATTATTTTAATAGTAAAAATAAAATCATTCAAAGTATTAACTGTGTTCTATATGTGGAGAAGGAGGGGGAGGAAGGGGAAGGGAAAGGCGGGGGGAGCGGAGAAGGAGGAGGGAGAGGAGGAGAAAGCAGACAGGGAGGGGGAGGAAGAACCTGAAGAATGACACCAATGTTCCCCAATAGTAAGAGATATATGGTCTCCACCTTTCTCATTTAAATGAGGTTCAAATGAGATAATATTTTAAAAGCATTTAACACAGTTCCTAGCATAGAGTAGGCACTTAGTAAATGTTTGTTTCTTTTCTTTCTTTCTTTTCTTTCTTCCGTCAAGGGAAATTTGAACACAGCTAACCAAGAATTACAAAGTTACAAGGGACCTCAGCAGACCAACTAATCCAAACCCTATTTGAGACACTCCTACTAAGAAGTAAGTTTTTGGTTACATAGCTTCTCTTTGAATGTCTCCAGTGACAAGGAACTTACTCCTTTCCAAGAAAGGGAAATTCATTTGAAAAAGTCAAGCTGTAAGAAAGTTTCTTCTACTGAGCTAATGACTACCTCCTTGTAACTTCCATCCACTAGTTCTAATTCTGGGCCTCTCCCTCCTCTCCTCCAACTCCATGAAATTCCACATGACCAACTTTTCAAACAGAGGATGTCCCAAAAGTTTTAGTGAGGTTCTGAGTTATTAAAGCTGAACGCTGTACTAAGTTTGGGACAACCTGCCTATGTTTCCTTTAACCAATATTCATAGAACAATATCCACAACATCCAAGATCCAGCCCCCCAAAAAATGAAAATAAAAAAGCTATTCCCCACTCCCACCAATTAGCACTAGCTTCCAGTACTTTTTTTTTATTTTTAATTTAATATTTTTAATTTTCAACATTGATTTCCACAAGATTATGAGTTATGAATTTTCTCCCCATCTCTGCCCGCCCCACTCCAAGTTGTCATATATTCTGATTGCCCCTTTCCCCAGTCTGCCTTCCCTTCTATCACCCCACTCTCCCTTCATCCCCTTTCCCCTTACTTTCTTATAGGGCAAGATAGATTTCTATACCTCGTTGTCTGTATATCTTATTTCCCAGTTGCATGTAAAAACAACTTTTTAAAAAAACATTTGTTTTTAGAAGTTTGAATTCCAAATTCTCTCCCTTCTTCCCTTCCCATCCACCTTCCTTGAGAAGGCCAACACAGGCCACACATGTATCGTTATGTAAAACACTTCCATAATAGTCATGTCGTGAAAGACTATTTTTCCCTCCCTTCTATCCTGTCCCCCTTTATTCAATTTCCTCCCTTGACCTTGTCTCTTTTCAAAAATGTTTGCTTTTGACTACCTCCTCCCCCAATCTGCCCTCCCTTCTATCATCCCTACCTCTTATCCCCTTCCTCTCTACTTTCCTGTATGGTAAGATACCCAGTTGAGTATGTATGTTATTCCCTCCTTAAGTCAAATCCAATGAGAGCAAGATTCACTCATTCTCTTTTGCCTGCCCCCTCTTCCCTTCCATTGTAAATGTTTCTTCTTGACACTTGAGATAATTGACCTCATTATATCTCTGCCTTTCTCCTTCTCCCAATATATTCCTCTCTCACCCCTTAATTTTTTTTAGATATCATCCCTTCATATTCAACTCATCCTGTGCCCTCTGTGTGTGTGCGTGTATGTATGTATGTATATATATACATGTATATGCATGTATATTCCCTTCAACTACCCTAATACTGAGAAAGGTCTCATGAGTTGCAAATATCAACTTTCCATGTAGGAATATGAAACGTTCAACTTTAATAAGTCCCGTATGATTTCTCTTTCCTAGTTACCTTTTCATGCTTCTCTTGATTCTTGTATTTGAAAGTCAAATTTTCTATTCAGCTCTGGTCTTTTCAATGAGGAAGCTTGAAAAGTCCTCTATTTTATTGAAAATCCATATTTTGCCCTGGAGTATTATATTCAGTTTTGCTGGGTATGCGATTCCTGGTTCTAATCCTAGCTCCGCTGACCTCTGGAATATCATATTCCAAGCCCTTCAATCCCTTAAGCTGCTAGATCTTGTGTTATCCTGTGTTTCCACAACACTCGAATTGTTTCTTTCTGGCTGCTTGTGGCTACAATATTCCCAAGAACTTTCTTTTTAGGATCTTTTTCAAGAGGTGACCAGTGGATTCTTTCCATTTCTATTTTACGCTCTGGTTTTAGAATACCAGGGAAGTTTTCCTTGATAATTTCTTGAAAGATGATGTCTAGCTCTTTTTTGATCATGGCTTTCAGGTAGTCCAATCATTTTTAAATTATCTCTCCTGGATCTATTCTCCAGGTCAGTGGTTTTTCCAATGAGATATTTCACATTGTCTTCCATTTTTTCATTCTTTTGGTTCTGTTTTATAAATTCTTGATTTCTCATAAAGTCAATAGCTTCCACTTGCTTCATTCTAATTTTTAAGGCAGTATTTTCTTCAGTGGTCTTTTGGACCTCCTTTTCCATTTGGCTAATTCCACCCTTTAAGGCATTCTTCTCCTAGTTGGCTTTTTGGAGCTCTTTTGCCATTTGGGTTAGTCTATTTTTAAGGTGTTATTTTGTTCAGTATTTTTTTTGGCTCTCCTTTATCAAGTTGTTGACTTGTTTTTCATTATTTTCTTGTATCACTCTCATTTCTCTTCCCAATTTTTCCTTTACTTCACTTACCTGATTTTCCAAATCCTTTTTGAGCTGTTCTACTGCCTGAGACCAATTCATTTTTTCTTGGAGGTTTTTGATGTAGCATCTTTGACTTTGTTGACTTCTTATGGCTGTATGTTTTGATTCTGTCACCAAAGAAAGATTCTATAGTCTGAGTCCTTTTATGCTGCTTGCTCATTTCCCCAGCCATTTACTTGCCTTTTGAGCTCTTTATCAGGGTGTGGCTGCTTTCAGAGTAGAAAGTGCTATGTCGCAAGCTTCATGGGTTTTGCACTGCTGTTCTTAGAGCTATTTCTATTCTGAGGTGGTATGGTGCTCCTCTCCTGGTCCATGCTCTGGTCTATGAGTGTAGGCACTCCTTTCTGCCATATAACCACCAGGAGGACACCCTCTCCACAACCACCACAAGCTCTGCCAAACCAGCATTCCTCCTCCCCCAAGAACCACAAACCAGCACTGGGACCCAGATCCGAGTAGGACAAAGCAAAAGCACACTGCCTCAGCACCAGCAAAGAGATCCCTGCACTCCCGCTCTGATCAGCCGCCTGATTCCCCATTGTGTGGGTCTCAGACTGGAAGCTGCTGCTGTTGCTGCCGCCACCACTGCAGCCACCTCTACTGTGCACTTCCTTCTCCCAAATCCAACAGTTTTCCCACTGACCTACTCCATTGTCTTTGGCATTTGTGGGCTGAGAAGCCTGGTAACTGCCAGAGTTCAATGATTCAGGGCCTTGAGGCCTGCTCTGCCTGGTACATCTTGGCACGGCCCACCTTGGGCTGCACTCTGATCCCAGCATGGTGAGACAGATCCTTCCTAGCACCCATCCAAGTCGTCTTGAGCTGGAGACTTGTTTCCCTCTGTTATTTCGTGGGTTCTGTAGCTCTAGAATTTGTTTGGAGAGATTTGGGGCAGAGCTTAAGTCCCTGTTTTCAAGCTGCCATCTTGGCTCCGCCAGTTCCAGTACTTTTTAAGACAAATGAGTGGATAATTTATATTCCTTTTTAAGGTATCAGAATAAAAAGGAAAGAAATAGCGATCATATTGAGACCAAGAATTCCACAAACTAATTCATAGATTCTTATCCAAATCTCCAGACGTGTGTGTGTGTGTGTGTGTGTGTGTGTGTGTGTGTGTGTGTTGAGGAGAGGGGGCAGAAAAGAGGAGGTCTGGGAGAGGAGATCCAAGAGAATCCTATGCAACTCTGAGGGAAGACATGATTTCAACACCAACAGAATTGATTGAAAGTGGCTACAAATGGAGGAAAAGGCATATAGACTAACTGGAGGCTGTGGAGACATCGGACGGCGTCTATTCCCTTGGCTGAGCAAATGGAACCTTTGGCACAATAGGATGGTCTCCACAACTAAGTGGAAAAGACTGGTCAACCCTAACTCCAAATTTCCTAAAACTCTGTAAACGTTAATGACGCTCCTTCCAATTTTGCCCACCCAATGTCAGTCATTGTTTCATTCGTTTATACATACACATATACACACCCACATACATATACATGTGTGTGCATACATGTATATATGTATGTGTGTGTATATATATATGTGTATGTATACACATACATATACATATATTTATAAAAATCCAAGAGTCTTTCTTTTTGAGGAGAGAAGGTAGGGCAATTGGGGTTAAGTGACTTGCCCAGGGTCACACAGCTAGTAAATGTGTCAAGTGTGTGTGGCCACATTTGAACTCAGATCCTCCTGACTCCAGGGCTGGTGCTCTACTCACTGCACCACCTAGCTGCCCTAAAGAGTCTGTTTTTTTAAAAAGAGTACAGGGATAAGGCGGAGGAAGAGACAAGAGGGCTATTACAAAAAAAATAAATAAATAACTCAAATAGATGAACACTGACATTGAAAATCAGAGGCTGCTTTCATAATTTCTCCCCTTAAACTATACAGTTAACATGCATGGTTTTTCTTATTAAAAAGTTTATGAGAGCTATCATTCCAACCATAACTCCTCTTAATTATAAATCCATGCCAAATACTACACCAGGCAGAGTGCTTCTTTGAGACTGGAAATGAGATTTCATTTCCTGACATTCCTGCTCTTCCAATCAGCCTGCAGCCTCCTTTAGAATGTCACCATAAAGTCTGTAGGGGAAGCTTTTCTCACAATCACAGAACCTCAGGAGAAGGAAAGGATCTCCCACAGAAACCAAAATAATGTTCCAAAAGCCTGGGTCAGCTCAGGTCCACTTACCCAGCTCAAGAGCCTCTGGGAGCTCTTGTTCCTTTTAAGACAAAATATAAAACCTCTTCAGCTTGGCCTTCCAGCCTACCCAGCTCTAAATTTTCTCTCACATTACTCTCTCCCTCACGCAAATGTTTCAGCCAAACTGGCCTGTTTGCTGTTCTGTGAACTTGGCTTCCCGTCTCCCACTTTGCACAGGAAATTGAAACACTAGAAATATACTCCTTCCTCCGCTGTACTTCTTAGAAGACTTAGCTCCTTTTAAGATTCAATGAAAGGTCAAAAGACATCAACTTAAAAAAAAATTTAAGTCTCAAAGAGAGGCCACCTCCTAAAGCAGAGTTCTTCGCCTATGATCCGTAAACTTATTTTTTAAAAAATATTTTGATAACTGTATTTTAATATAATTGGTTTCCTTGTCATTTTGCATGTTTTATTTTATGCATTAAAAAAATCGTCCTGATAAGGGAGCCATTGGCTTTTCTACAATGCCAAGGTGGGAGCCATGACACCCAAAAAGTTAAGAAGCCCTCTCATACAGGAAATTTTTTTCCAGATTTCTCCTAGTTAAGTAATCTCTTCAAATTATCTCACACTTGTTCATCCAAATAAATGTTTTATCCCCCAAGAGAAAGTAACTCCATAAAGGGCAAAGGCTGTTCCTCTTCTGATCTTTTACACTGCCAGGACCCAGCACAAAGCCTTACACATTTTAAGCACTTCACAAGGACTTGTTGAATTAAATCAGGTCCTGTGAGGTCAATGCACTTATATAATGTCTCTCTATGAGCACGCCAAAGACTCGTACAAAAATTTTGTAATCTGTCATTTATACTACCATCCTACCTTATTACCTCTCATGGGATCTAACCTTTGGGGATGCTTTATCTATGTAAAGCACAGAAAGTTAAGTGTTTTGAGGCTTCCCAAAACAAGTAAGTGGGCAAGCCTTGCTCACAATTAATATATGGAGTTCCTGGTAACTCCAAGCCTTGCCCTGTGATCACTCTTTCTTCAACTCTCAAAGATGATGGATCGGACCTGGCGCCCTTCTGCTCTTTCCAGTCTCTAAGGCAAACAAGACAGAACCACTCTCCTCCAAGTCAAGTTGAATTTTCTCTTCGCCTGGTTTGCCAAAAGTGCCACAGGGTAGAAAATCAAAACGACCAACCATATGTTGGAATTTCTTCCAACAGAACTTCCCCCCGCCATCCCTCCCTCCTCCAACTTCTCTCTCAAAACCCTCGATTCCCACGTGGAAACATATGACCAAACAGAAGTATATTCCTACCACTTTCAAACATCTATTTTAAGTGGTAGGTTCTAATGAGGTGGGTGAATTCCTCTCCTACTGTAGCATACCAGGAACCTCCAGGCTAACCTGGACATAAACCTCACAAGGAGAACTTTAAGGAGCTCTTTTGAAGTGAGGTTTAGGCAACAGTAAAACTTAGTCAAAGGGCTCAGGAGGGTATTTCTCCCCTGAAGATTATGCTAGGAAACAAAAATAACACCAAAGCCACCCTCTGCAGGCTTAGTTCTATGGATCCCTAGTGTTTCCTATACCATGAGCGAGGAGGCCTGCTAGGAAAATGTTCATGCTGTTGGTATTTTTTTCGCTAAGTGAAATTACAGACAAAAATTTTTAGTATGAGAACAGACTCAACTTACTCGCTTTTTTTTCTTCCAAAATTTCTCAGAACTCCCTTTCATCTCAAGGGTAATCCCACATCCCTAGATAATCATTTATGAGTTTTGTCAGTACATTTAAAATCTCGAAGGGTTCTTCTCAAGGGGCACCTGGAGAGCTGGGGTCTTGAATTCCATAGCTAGTGCTAAGCCATCTGGCCTGTTACTTGTCAATGCTAGGCTTCAGCTTCCCTAATCTATTAAGCTGTTAACACTGATCTACCTCCAGTGGCCAGGGTGACGGTTAGGCACTTGTCCAATGTACACAGGAGGGGTGCAAAGTA
>JAQQSZ010005323.1:0-13903 GCA_028646595.1 Phalanger gymnotis
AAAATATGGATTTTCAATAAAAATAGAGGACTTTCAAGCTTTCTCAGTGAAAAGACCAGAGCTGAATATAAAATTTGACTTTCAAACACAAGAATCAAGAGAAGCATGAAAAGGTAATCAAGAAAAAGAAATCACAAGGCACTTACTAAAGTTGAACTGTTTTGTTTACATTTCAACATGGAAAGATGATGTGTTTGATTCATGAGACCTCAGAATTAGAGTAGCTGAAAGGAATATGCATATATACGTGTTTGTATGGATGTATACATATATATACGTGTGTGTGTATGTATATATGTAGGTGTATATATATTCATATATACATATATGAATATATATACATATATATATATAGTCCAGAAGTTAACAATTTCTTCATCTATTGTCCTCTAACTTGTCTGTGATATTTTCTTTAAAAGCTAGTTCATTTATCTACTTGGATTTTATTTTGGCATATGGTAAGGGATGGTGGACTAAATCTAATATCTGCCATAGTACTTTCTAATTCTCTCATGTATTAAATAGAAAGTCCTTGCCCCCATAGTTAAAAGTCCTTGATTTGGCCACAGACTTATTATATTTAATTACTTGTGGGAATTGTGTACCTACTGTGTTGATAATTTTTATGTGCTTTAATTGATATCAAGCAGTTTTGACAATTATTACTCTTTAGTATAGTTTGAGATCTGTCACTGATAAAGGTGTCATACAAATATAAATGTCTGTACTCCTTTCTATTTCAGTTCAGTAAACACGAAACATAGCATATCTACTTTTTCTAAAATTCTACTTAGATTATCACTTCTTTCTTGTTTATATTTTTGTTAGATTTTTCTAAATCTAAAATGGACAAATTTAGAGCAGTGTCATATTTTTGCAGTCCATTTTTCCTAATTCTATTAGTTTTTTTTGTTATTTAACTGTTTAGAAGCTACAGCATTTGGTGCACATATATTCATTACTGATATAACTTAATTATATGTAGTATTTTTAATCACAATGCAGTTTCCTTGATGATTTCTTTGAGTCATGACTATTTTCATTGTTGTTTGGTGTAGCCTAAGGAGGACCTGGTTCTAATATTGGCGACTGTAGTATAGCAAGAACCACAATATAGTAGCAGAAAGAGCTACTATATATGATACATATATATATATGATACATATATATTTATTTATATATATTCATTTATATATATATATATATATTCATATATATTCATTTAATGAAGATAAACATTTTTGTAAAGAATCTGCAAAATGGTGGCCTGTAGGAGAACCTTCTGGCATGACTGGCTCAAACCAGATGGAGGCTTCAAAGTGCCTAATTAGGAGAGTGCATTTGTATGTCATATAATTTCACTGCTCAAGGTCAGAAAATGGTCACAATATCATTGGAATTCAGAGACAACCTTTGTTCAAACTATTTTCTCATAAAGTCTGCAACAAAATTTCTGTCTCCTATACATTGTCTGTGATCATGATTGCTGCCCTTGACTTTTTGAATTTGCCTTAGGCATAATGAATTCTGCTCAAACCCTCTATTCCAACCTTGGGTGAATCTTTATTTTTCAAGCGTGTTTCTAATAAATAACATACTGTTGGATTTCTCTTTCTCAACCCTCTTAGTATCCTCCTCCATTTTATGGAGAGTTTTTCCCATTCCCATTAATGATTATGATTGATATTTACATTTTATTTCTTCCATCATATCCTTTTATATTTTTCTTCCTCTCTTTTATAATTTCGTGATCTTTACAAAGAAGAATAAAGTTTGGAAAAGCAAATAAGTTAGATTGATACTGGTAATTTATAATTGAAATTCTCTGGTCCCACTCTTCTGTCCCCCATTCTTCACTCACTTCAGAACTTGATCACTAATTCCTATATTTTCTTTCTATAATGATCCACCTGTCAAAGTTTGTTATGTTTATAACTGTTCCCTTCTCAGTTCTACCCTCCCTCTGAAATCCCACTTTCCTATCTCCTAATCTACACTTATTTTCCTACTAAATTTAATGTGTTTTTACATTAAATTTCTTGTGCATGTGCATTTAATCCCATTTGCCTGGTTCAGATCAGAAATGCCCACTTCCCTAAACTCTTCCTCTGGGTTTGTGTAATTAGTATAATGCTGAGGACATAAAAAGATATCCAGTAAATATGTGCTTGACCAATCCACAAACATTAAGTGCCTACAATGAAGTAATGTGCTAGGCTGTATTTACAAAGACACAAATGAAAAAGCTTCTACCCCACAAGGAGTTTATGTCCTATGCAAGAAACACAATTAACATTTATAGTTATCTACAAAATAAAGTCAAAGTAATTTTGAGAGGTGAGGCACTAGCAATTGGCAGAAAGGGGAAAGGTGCCATGTAGAAAGTGATGCTTGAGCTCAGTTTTAAAGAGAACTGGGGGGATACCTAGAGAGGGAGCTGAAAGAGAAGAGAATTCCAGACACTGCCAAATTAAGTTATTGAATTAAAATGGAAACAGCCCAGCTTTCTGTCTCTGGCAGTAATTTCAAGGGTCATTTTGTGAAATAAAAGAACAGAATATTTACCTGCTAGAGGTCATTCTTAACTATAAGAGATGTCCCTTGAATGTTTCTCCCTTCTTTTTAATAACCCGTTAATGCCTTCATTAATTTATTCTTCATTAATTTACTGAAACTCTTTTAGAACATGTTTATACTTTTCGTTTCTTCAGCCTCCAAAGCAGCCTGTCAAATTTACCCTTGATTTGGAAGCACAGGTTAACCTGTCGTATCCAATTTGTGACCTAGATTCAAAATGAAATGTGCTTCTGCACTTAAGTCATTTTAATTCCAGTCCTGCTGTGTGCAGAAAGGCTTCCTGTTTTAACATGCTTATCTAATACAAAAACAGACACACAGAAAATGCTAAAGGGTGGGACTAGCGGGGAATGTGGAGATCTCTTTCCCAGACATCTCATATGGTGGTGAACTTGATTTCTTATCTAAAATTTGGAAATAATACTTAATTTCAGTCATTCCTCTAGTCTTATATTGTGTTTGAAGAAAGGCATAACTGGGGAATGTGGCATACAGGACAATTTCCAATTAAGTTGAGCTGAGGGGGATGGGGGCAAAGTACAGTCCACCCTGATCAAATGCAATGGCATGGGGATGGAGGAAGAAATTAACTCTCAGGGAATTTGACCCTATGGCATAGAAGGGGCATGGGGAGGAGCTGGAGACTAAGAGTTAGTGGTAAGGGATTGGCTAGAACCACTATGTAGTATATGTCCCAAGCCCTGGTCACCCCATTCTAGTTACTGCTCTATTTTGGTGGGAAATGTATAATCTACTTTGTTACAGAAGTAAGCTATTGGCCAACAGGTTCCTCTTCAACAAGCGCTCCAAATTAGTCACACCACAAGTACTGGTGGTGGTGGTGGTGATAGTGGTGGTAGTAGTAGTAGAAGGAGCAGCAGCAGCTAGCATTTGTATAGTACTTTAAGGTTTGCAAAGCCTTTTACAAATATCTCATTGTATTCTAATAACATCCTGCAATAATAATGTGTTAATAACCCTGGGAGGTAATTATTATTAGGTATTATTATCCCCACTTTATAGATGAGAAAACTGAGGCAGACAGAGGCTAAATGACTTGCCCAAGGTCACACAGCAAGTAAGTGACTGAGACAACTTGTCTCTTCTCCTTCTCATGATATTATTCCAATATTTGCTTCCTTTGGTTATGTGATAAATGTGGTCTTAGAAGACACCAGAAGACAAGAGGAAAGCTCTCTGGCTCTGTAGTAAGAGGAACTAGGTTCAAATGTTGTCTTTGATGCTTAGTACTTGTGTGACCTTAGGCAAGACACTTAACCTCCCTGGGCCTCAGTTTCCCCTTCTGTCAAATAAGGGGGTGGATTAGATGACTTCTGAGGTTTTTCCCAATTTTAAACCTTTGATCCTAAGTTGCTAAGAGCAGGTATCTTCAGGAATTAGGTAATCCAAAATGACAGATGGAAGAATCCCATGCTTGCTTGGTGGCTACAGTTTTAGATGTCAATATGGGGATGGGCAGAACAGTTATCCATTGCAAAATTAATTTTAGAGAGAGTGGGTAGGCCTCCAGCATATGAAACTCCTTCTTAACCCTCTTGCATTGGTTCCTAAAACATCAGTATTCCCAAATATTTGGACAGATTCTTTGGTACTCTTTCCAAGCATCTTAACAGATAGATCTTAGAGTTGCGAAAACTTGGGATCCTGGGTGAGCCCTTGGACAACTATGTTTTTCAATTTCCTCATCTATAAAATGAGGGCCTTGGATCCAATGGTCTGTAAGCTCTCTTCCAGATCTCAATCTATAATCCTACAATCCCTAGGATGGGGTGAGTGCCCTGAGGCTATTGGCTAAGTGCTTGCATCTACCTAATGTCATTTTGACAGTGACAAACAGAGCACAATGGCAACTGGCTAAGGAGGCCAAATTGCAGTGGGCAGTGTGAGGGCTACATGAGGGCAACATGAGTAGGCATGGAAGTGGTGTGAAGCAGAGAGAGGAGAGTACCAAAATCCAATCGTATGGTTTTTCACAAAAAAGGAAGAGATTGGCTAAGTTGCCAAGGAGATTTTTATACCCATTAAGTGTGGGCATCAGCTGGGGCAGTGCCACCCATGGTTTGAGCTGAATGGTGTAACATTGAACAACTTCTAGGAGAGAGAATTAACATTCTGGGTGCTGTTATGTGCAGCAAAAAGGCTCCAAGGCATGCCTCCAAGCACAATGACTGAGAGGCCCAGGATGCTCTGCCAACAGTTCCACTTTCCTGGTTTTCTTTCCAAAGAGAAGTCAAGGATGACAACCTCCCTTGGATACATAAGAAGCTGGACCTAGTACCCCCTTTGGCAATCATATCACCTTCTGTATAAGAACTAATTCAACCTTCCTGACCACAACAGGTGTGCACATTGGGCTGGTGGCCAAGGAATCCTATATGTAAGTCTCTCAAGGTACCAGATTTGTGCTCTGACACATGCTGCTGATTTATTTTTAAGGACACATGCCAAAAATCCAAATCTAAATAAAAGACACTTTCTATAGAGAGTCTATTTCAGTTTTTTGAGGTTTCCATCCAAAAGCATGAAAAATTCTCTCTTTGACCATGTATTCTGAATTCTGTTTGGCTCCATCCTTTGTTCTCTGGCCTCACTGTGTACTGCTAATCCAGAACATTGCCTGCTCACATGCCCCTACATTCACATTTCCGTTAACACTAGAGTCTTTAATGCCTTGAGCAGGCATTCACCAGGCTTCCATTAGCATGATGGGAGTGGCAGGACTGAGTTAGAAGAATGGCCTCCAAGATTCAGACCACCTTGGGCTCAAGCATAATGCCTCTCCGTTATCCAAAGACACCTGACCTTCCTTTAAAGCCAGTGGTATGGAATACAGATTCAAAATCAGTAATGTTTATTTCCTCTGCTGCAGTTTCCTGGCAGGATCACTAAGTTTTCAAGAAAGAAATCAGCATGAGAACCTGGTCCCAGTGGAGCTGAACAGAGTGCCATGTAATGGGTCTCTTGTTTTATTTAAACCAATCTCCTATAATCACTCTGAAATGAAGAGAGTCTTTGTGGGTGACTAAAGCATTCCAGAGAGAAGACAGCATGCCCCACCAAAGCAAACTCATTACCTTATTCTGCAATTTCCTTTCCACCTCCATGTGTGTGAAGAACATGGCATTCTGCTGTATGTCATGTATATGTGACTGGGCTCATTTGAAAGTAAGTGCTGATAGAAGCTATCTCAAGAGCGTGAGCTTGGGTTACCAGAGAACAAGATCAGAAAAAGACTAATACGATTAGATTTTATCAAAGAATGTTACAAAGTCACTCACAGTATTCTGGTGAATAAGATGCAGAAATATATACTGAAGAACATGGATACATGTATTCAGAACTGATTGGCTCACCATATCTAAAGAGCATTGATCAGCTTAAAACTATGGAATACTGGAGATGGGATACTCAGAAGTTACTTATCCCAACCTATAGGAAGGTAGTTATTAAGCAGCTATTCTTGGCCCCAGTCTATCATTTTATCGTTTTAATCAACATTTTGGATGAAGACATAGAATCCATGCTCATCAGATCTGTAGATACCATGATGCCGGGTGGGGTTGTTAATATATTGGATAACAGAATGAGATATGAAAAGATCTCAAAGGGTTAAAATGATGAATCAAATCTAACAAAGCAAAATTTAGTAGAAATAAGGGAAGTTCTAAACATGGATTAGAAACTTCACTTACCCAGGTAGAGAATTGCAAAGGCAAGGCTAGAAAACAGACCATGTGGAAAACAACAACAAAAACAAAAACAAACCTTTGGGTTTTCAGGAGACTCCAGTCTCAACCTAAGCTAGCATAGCAGCCACAATAGCTAATTATCTTAGGCTGCTTTAACAGAAGAATTGTGTCCTGAGTGAGTGAGATGGTTTTCCTGTCATACCCATCATTTGTCAGGTCACATTTTGAGTATTGCTCATAGCCTTGGGGAACCACTTTTTTAGGAAAGACTGGAAAACTGAAGCTTGTCTGGAGCAGGGTGACATTGATGGTAAGGTGATTCAGATGACTATCTGAAGACTATTCAGAGCAATGTTTGAAGGCCTAGGTATGCATAGTCTGGAAAAGGAGAAAACTTTGGAAGGACACCATAACTGTGTTTAAATAGTCAGAGTTTTCATGTGGAAGTAAGACTAAGGATCTAGAAAACAGACCCAGTGCTTAGAGGTTCAACAAGATATATACAATATAAGAAAAATCTTCTTAACAACTAGGGTTGACCGGAAGCTGAATGGTTTCTTCTTCTCTAGAGGTCCTGAGGCAAAAGTTTAATGACTACTTACTGGGAATTATAATGAGGATTTATGCTTTGGTACCTTCCACCTCTAACATTATCTGATTTTATTTTAACCACCAAATAGCATTTCTAACCACACACTTGAGTCTAGATTTCTACCCATACACCTAAAAGACCAGGTCCTTGGAAGTCCCATAAGTTTTGTTCTCCGCTCTGCTAAAGGAGAGTTCTGGGGAACAACGAACTTGTCTAGAGTTCTAAGAGAGAAGGAAACCTATCTCCTAGTTCCAAATCTTATAAGGAGGCCTCTTATCCTCTTAGTCCAAGTCTATAGATTTAAGATCTAAAACCAATTGGTCAAAAGAATTACCTGTGAATCCTATTGGAGGTAAAGGTGGGAAAATATGGATTGTCAAACACTCTTTCCCTATCGTATTCTTCTTCACCAAAAAAGACTGCTCCAGAATAGAGTGAAATCTTTGTGTGACTATAAAGTGCTCTCCACTGAAGTCTTCTTGTCTTAGGAGACCCTTTGGGATTCACTCAATAGGATAGAGCAGAGGTAAAGAACCCCTTTATAAAAAATGAAATATTTGTAAGGGATTTAGCATAGTACCTGACACAAATTAGGTGCTATGTAAAGGTTTATTCCACCCCGCCCCCACCACCACTCATTTTCATTAGACGACCAAGCATTTCTCCACATAGAGACAATCAGACTCTCAGGTTATCTCAGACAATCAGGTTATCATGAAAAGCAAGAATTTTATGGGCAATTCACAGGGGTGAGGGGAAGATTTTTCTCTTATAATTAATAGATACAGTAATGTCTCCTCCAAAAAAAGTTTCATTTCCTCACAATTATTATTTATTTCAATATGAAGGAATGAACACAATTTACTGATTATGTATGTACACTTGCTCATGGTTGGCTCTAAACATAATTGGTTCTAGGACTTTACCTTTAAGCCTGCAATCATCTCTTCAGCCACTTAGACTTCTTCCCTATATAAAGCTTCTAGCAGGGAACACTTGGGAATTTTTTCATCGAAAGCAAGGGTCTTTTTTCTTTTCTTTTAACAGTTCCTTTGGCTATCTGAATAGTATTGATCTTGGCTAAGCTGATCCTCAGAAAATGTTGCCAGGCCCCATTGTAATTTCCTTTCTCTAATCTGGATTTCTCTGCCTTCAATCCACATTTGCCACTGTTCTCTTCATCTTCCAGTAGATGTTGCTTGACATTTCTCCAAACCATGGGTCCTTTATGTGAACCTGCAATGCTCTCTCTACAATTGACACTTTTTATAGTTCTCAGCTGCCAGAAGATAGCTATCATTCCCTTGCTTAGGGAACCAGCTCTCCTCCAGAATCCTTTGCTAACCTATTTCACAGCTCAAAAACATAGCTATTTCTGTAGCCTTTTCTAGTACTGCAGATCCCACAGTCTAACCCACAAGATTTCTCTCTCCCAATGGTCTAGAGGACAAACCTCTCTCAATGCTTATAAATAGTTCTCTTTGTCTAGTTCCATATTAGTTCAAGGAAATTTATCGTGATTTAGAGTCTTCTCTCCTCAGTGCCTAGAAGAAGGAATATCTAGACACACCTGTATCTCCCAGAGGTCTAAAAACTAGGGAGAATACCCTGACCTTGCTACAATGCTTCTGATGGTACCACATCTCTCCCTGAGGCATCTGGATGAAATTATTCAAATTTCAAACATCTAGAGGGAATGAGAAGCAAGGTTGTGCAGGAGTCAGCTCGTACTGTCTCAGGAGAACTGATTTTTAAAATTTTCTGTATGAATATTTCCAAATCAAAAGATGGTGAATGCTAGAAATCAGGATTTGATTTTTATTTCCTTATCGCCCTTAAGAAAGTGATAGAAAAACATTAGTATTGCAGATTAACTTAAATGTGGTTTTTTTTTCAGAGAACAGGTTGTTAAACATACCAGAACACTACTGGTAAAGAGTCGTACATTCTCCCTCCTGATTGCATGCCATGAAAAGAAAGATTTGTTGGGGCTGTTAAAGACAAATCCTTGTAAAAGCAGAAGTGTTTTAATTCAATTATAAGCATACATTTACTGTGCTATCAAAATACATCCTAGTTTGTTTGCTTAGACAAATAGGTGAAAAGGATGAACTGGGAGTCACAAAATAGGCTCTTTACCCATGTTTCAGATTATTTTAGAAAGATCACTCTAATGTTGTAATGAAATTCTCTTGAAAACAGAATTTAAGACAGAGTTGAACTCTATACTATATCCTATACCACTCTTGTTATGTATCTCTTTCTCTCATCCCTAACCAGTACTCTCCTGATACCTAATGTATTCTCTGCATACTTCCTTTGGGGGAAAAATGTTTCAACATTTTGCTTCCATCTGGAGAACTACCATTGTTTATTTTGGGAAGCTATATTAAAACACACTAAATTTTATCACGTGCAAATTAAGGTTACCCTTGTCTTCCAGCACATAAATGCTAATAACATTACAGCTGACAACCTTCGCATTCAAAAGACTTACCCATACAAATTGCCTTTGACTATATTTACAATGTCAGATTTAATCAACTAGCCTGTCAGATCAATGTACAGTATTTCAGCTTTTTCTATTGAAACCATTTATAAAGACAGCGACCCAGATTGAATGCTGTAGGCTTTTACTGATAGCTCATTTCATGCTAGTATTATCTCCTTTAGCACACAGTAATAGATTGCTTTTCCATTGGTTTGAGAAATCATCAAAATCTACTCTGATTCACATTTGTTTTAAAGAAGAATACAAGGAAAAGTGTAATAATAATCTTCAAGTTATGGCAACTTTGGGATAGAGATTCCATTGCCACTGAAGATTGCATCATGGAATCCTAGAGTCAAAGACTTTTTTCAAGAAGTTTTCAAGAAGGTCATGCTGCTCCAACCCTTTTATTGCTCACAAATGATAAATGTGAGGTCTAGAGTCAAGTAATTTGCTTGCTATCTTGTAGTTAGTTAACATAAGAATTGGGAGTAGAACCTAATTCTCCTGGCTCTCAGTACAGTGAATCAATGCCAGAGATTTTCATACTGTAAAGTACGTTTCAGTGTTTGCATTTCTCAACTTCTGAATGGATCAATAGAGCACTTCACCCCAAATCATTTAATGACCTTAGAGTCAAAAATTAAAATTTAGAGGGAAGAAATATTGGACATTAACTGATTTTTAATTTCTGAGACTTGGCATAAAAAAACCCAACTAAGACTGTGATATTTTTTTCCAAAAAAAAATCTACTGATAATGGTGGAAATAACAACTGAATTTATGTAGTGCTTTAAAGGTTTTGGTGTATTTTACATACATATCCTCATTTTAGCCTTGCAACATAGCTTTGAGGTTAAGTGCTAAAGATATTATTAGGCCCATTTCCCATAGGAGGCAACTGAGACTGAAAGTAAAATGATTTTTCCATTAACAAGGCTGCTAAATATCACAGGCAAAATTAGAATCTAGGTCTTTCTGAATCCAAATCTCTCTCTCTCTCTCTCTCTCCCTCTCCTCTTTTTCTCCTCCTCTTCTCCCTCTCTCCCTCCTCCCCTCTCTTCCTCTCTACTTTCTTTCTTTTTGTCTCTGGATGTCTGTCTATGTATCTGTCTCTCATCTGTTTTTAAGATGTATAGGAATCTCCTATAACTAGTCAGACCTCTAAAGGACAGTACAAAAAATAAAGGACAGGGGAAGAACAAAGTATAGCTTTGGAGTTTCCAAATCCAGTTAAGTTACTTTTGACTGTTTTCAGAGGCCACTAGTGAGCCTTTCAGACTCAGGTCATAACCTTGTGGATGAGTCTCTCATCTCTTTTACTCTTTTGCACTTAAAGCAAGCAGGGTTTGTCATTATGTCTAATAAGAAAATGTCATTGAAAAGCATTGACATTCAAAATGTCATTCTGCCTATCCTAGATGAAAAAGCTTGGCTCTAACTTACTGCAGATGTTAAAGTGTTTGATATTCTATTCATTTCAAGCTGGGGAGTGGAGTGGGGACAGGGTAGGAAGGGACCAGTCAAGGTTCAAGAGCAGGTACATTTACCACTTCCTCCAAATTTATACGTCACCTCTCCTGGCTCCATGGGGTTGGTACAGCTGCCAGCCAAAGGTGGCTTAAACAAAAATACACTCAAACAACCATCAGTTTTTCCCTTTTGTTCAAGAACAAATGTCTTTATCTAAAACTTTTGCATTTTTTCACAGAAAAAAATATAAATGTATGTGTGAGAGAGAGAGACAGAGAGAGAAAGACAGAGAGAGAGAGAGAGAGAGAGAGAGAGAGAGAGAGAGAGAGAGCAGAACAAAAGTGAACTCTTTTAAAAGAAATCAGCCGAGTCCATGCACAAGATTTATTTTCGCAAGAAATGAAGTAGTTGTGTGGGAAGTCGTATAAATAACCCAATTAAGAGTTCCAGGGGTGGAACCAAGATGGCAGAGTAAGAGGCAGGGACTCGCCTGAGCTCTCCCCTGAGCCCCTCTAAGTATCTTTAAATGGTGACTGTAAACAAATTCTAGAGCTACAGAACCTACAAAAAGATGGACTGAAACAATTTCCCAGCCCAAGACAACTTGGAATGTTGGCAGGAAAGATCTGTTTCAGTAAGGTAAGATAGGAGTACAATCCATTGCAGGTCATGGCAGTGTAGACCCAGCCCCAGCAAACCAGGAGCAGGCCTCGAGGAGACTGAATCAGTGGGAGCAGTGCCAGTTTCTAGATCTGTCAGCCCACAGAGGGTATGGGTATTTAGACTATGGGTCAGAAGGAGATTTACAGGGGTCCCTTTGCTGGCACAAAGGGCAAGACTCTGCTGCATTGCCTGTACTTGGATCTGGGTCACAGTCCTGGGTCTTAGTCAGAGTATGGGGAGGAACACTAGCACAGCTGAGCTGGTAGCCACAGAGGAGCTGAGACTCTGAACACAGTTTCAGGGCTGAAAAGAGTGCTTATGGTAGCTCAAAAACCAGTCCACAGTACAAGAGAGTAGCAAACAAACCTCTCCCTAGATCATACCACCAGAAGAGCCAAAAAAAACCTTACAGGTTCCCAGAATAATCTTAGAAAGTAGCTGCACAAAATACTTGAAGCTTGGGACAGTGCCCCCTCCTCTTGGGAATCAGAGCCCTACTTCAGTATAGAGTTAAAAGTCAAAAAAATAGGCTAGAACATGAGCAAACAACAGACAAAAATTCTGGCCACAGAAAGCTGCTATGGTGACAAAGAATAAAATACACTCAGAAGACAACAAAGTCAAAATTCCTGCATCCAAAGCATCAAAGAAAAATGTGAATTGACTTTAGACCATGGAAGAGCTAAAAAAAAAGGTTTTTAAATATCAAATAAGAGGTAGAGAAAACATGAGAAGAAAAATAAGAGTGATGCAAGGAAATAGTGAAAACGCAGTTAACAGTTTGGTAAAGGAGTTGCAAAATATACGGAAGAAAATAATACCTTAAAAACAGAAAAGGCCAGGGCCGAGGCAAGATGGTGTCTGGAAAATAGGGACTTGCTTAAGCTCTCCCCCAAATCCCTCCAAACACTTGTACAAATGTTTCTGAACAAATTCTAGAGCTGTGGAATGCATGAAATAGCAGAGGGAAACAGGGCTCCAGCCCAGGAGAGCCTGGATGGTTGCTGGGAAGGGTCTATTGCACAGTGCTGGGAGTGGAGTGCAGCCCAGCATGGGTTGCACCAGGACAGACCATTCTTGGAGTCAGCTGGCCAGAACAGGTCTTAGGGCCATGAATCACTGAGCTGGGGCAGTTACCAGACTTCTCGACCCACAAATACCAAAGAGCAGGTTAGTGGGAAACTGTGAGATCGAGTTTAGAATGGTCTGGCACCATCCCTGGGGGTGGTGGAGGTGGTATGGTGGTGGTGATGGCAGCAGCAGGAAACTCCTGAGGCTGCATCCAGAGCTCCAGTGTAAGCTCCTTCCCAAGTCCCTGGCTCACATGGTGGAAAGAATCTAGCAGTGGATCAGAGCGGGACTGCAAAGAGCACTTTGTGGGCACAGAGGCAGGTTCTCTTGCTGTGCCCTGCTTGGATCTGAATTGCAGTCCTGGCTGGCTGTTCTTGGGGGAGGAGGAGCGCTGCTGTGACAGAGCCTGGGGTGACTGTGGAGTAGAAGTAGTGCTGAAAACAGCAGAGCTTAGACCTAAAGCTTTGGACAAAGTACTCTCTAATCTACAAGCAGTCACGTCCTAACAAAAAGCTCAAGGGTCAAATAGTTGTCTGGGAACATGAACAGGCAGCGAAAATGAACTCAGACTCAAACCCAGACTCAAATTCAAACTCTAGATTCCTTTTTTGGTTACAAAGAAGATTGAAATATACAGCCAGAAGAAGTCAACAAAGTCAAAGAGCCTACACCAAAAGCCTCCAAGAAAAATATGAATTGGTCTCAGGCCCTGGAAGAACTCAAAAAGTATTTGGAAAAGCAAGTAAGAAAAGTAGAGGAAAAATTGGGAAAAGAAATGAGAAGGATGAAAGAAAACCATGAAAAACAAGTCAATGACTTGCTAAAAGAGACTCAAAAAAATTCTGAAGAAAATAACACCTTAAAGAATGGACTAGCCCAAATGTCAAAAGAGCTCCAAGAGGCCAATGAGAAGAATGCTTTGAAAAGCAGAATTAGCCAAATGGAAAAGGAGGTCCAAAAGACCACTGAAGAAAATACTAGCTTAAAAATTAGATTGGAGCAAGTGGAAGCTAGTGACCTGATGAGAAATCAAGATATTATCAAACAGAACCAAAGGAATGAAAAAATGGAAGACAATGTGAAATATCTCATTGGAAAATAGAATAGATCCAGGAGAGAGAATTTAAGAATTATTGGACTAGCTGAAAGTCATGATAAAAAAAAGAGCCTAGACATCATCTTTCAAGAAATTATCAAGGAAAACTGCCCTGATATTCTAGAGCCACAGGGCAAAATAGAAATTGAAAGAATCCACCAATTGCCTCTTGAAAAAGATCCCAAAAATAAAATTCCTAGGAATATTGTCACCAAATTCCAGAGTTTCCA
>JAQQSZ010005324.1:0-13903 GCA_028646595.1 Phalanger gymnotis
CGAGCAAGGACTTGAGGCCAGTGAATATGATTTATGCCATCATGCTTTTCTGTGGCCTCCTGGCTACTCTTGTGAGGCGGGCTTATTGGGCCTGGAGGCTTGTGATCACAATATTGGAACGGGGAGGTTGGTTTGCTAATTTGTCACTGTGGGCCCTGAATAAATTTTTTATTCGGCCTTCCTACTACAAGCAGGAGCTACAAAATAACAGAGTGAAGCAGATTTCTACCCCAAGACAATCTGGAAGGCTGACAAGAAGGATCTATTGCACAGTGCTCTGAGCAGAGAGCATGGCTCAGCCTGGACCGTGCCAGCACTGTTCGGGCTGGAGCAGGCCTCAGGGCACTGAATCACTGGCAACTGAGGTAGTTTCCATACTTCTCAACCCACAAACATCAAAGACAGCTTCAAAGGTCAGTGGGAAAGCTCTCTCATGTGGGTGAGAGAAGAATGTGGTCTAGCCCTAGCCCCAGTCCCACAAAAAAAAAAAAAAGACAATGTGAAATGGCTCATCAGAAAAACAAATAACCTTGAAAATAGATTGAGGAGAGATGATTTAAAAATTATTCGACTACCTAAAAACCATGACCGAAAAAAGAGCCTAGAAATCATCTTTCAAGAAATTATCAAGGAAAACTGCCCTAATTATTCTAGAATCAGAGGTAAAATATAAATGGAAAGAGTCCACTGAACACCTCATGAAAGAGATACCAAAAGGAAAACTCCTAGGAATACTGTAGCCAAATTCCAGAGTTCCCAGGTCAAGAAGAAGATATTACAAGTGGCCAGAAAGAAACAATTCAAATATTGTGGAAACACAATCAGGGTAACACAAGATATAGCAGCAGCTTCTACACTAAGGGGTCAGAGGACTTGAAATATGATATTCCAGAAGCCAAGGGAGCCAGGATTAAAACCAATAATCATCTACCCAACAAAACTGAGTACAATATTTCAGGGGGGAAATGGAATTTCAATGAAATAGAGGACTTCCAAGCATCCTTCTTGAAAAGACCAGAGCTGAATAGAAAATGTGGGTTTCAAATACAAGAATCAAGAGAAACATGAAAAGGTAAACAGGAAAGAAAAGCCATAGGGGAGTTAAAGTTGAACTGTTAACATTCCTATATAGAAAGATGATATTTCTAACTCAAGAGATCTTTCTCAGTATTAGGGTAGTTAAGAGGGAAGATAGATATGTATGTGTGTATGTGTATATGTATGTGTATGTATGTATATGTGTATATATGTATGATATACATATAGATGCACACACGTGTGTGTGTGTGTGTGTGTGTGTGTGTGTGTGTGTGTGTGTGTGTAGACAGAGGACACAGGGCAAGCTGAATATGAAGGGATGATACCTAAAAAATAAAATTAAGTGTTGAGAGGATTGTATTGGGAGAAAGGGAGAGATAGAATGTAGTAAATCACCTCACATAAAAGAGGCAAGAATGGAGGGGAGGAGGGAGGAGGTGAGAGGGAATGAGTGAGCCTTACTTTCATCGATTTGGCTTAAGGAGGCAATAACATATACACTCAAGTGGGAATAGAAATCAGTCTTACCCTACAGGAAAGCAGTGGGGAAGGAGATAAGAGAAGGTAGATAATAGAAGGGACAGCAGATTGGGGGAAAGGGCAATCAGAAGCAAACACTTTTGTGGAGGGACATGTCAAAGGGGAGAATAGAATAATTAGAGGGTAGGACAGAATAGAAGGTAATCTAGTTAGTCTTTCACAACAAGACTGTTATGGAAGTGTTATGCAAGACTACACACGTATAACCTATATTGAATTGCTTGCTTTCTCAATGAGGGTGGGTGGGGAGGGAGGAGAGAATGTGGAATTCAAGGCTGTAAAAATGAAGGCTAAAAATTGTTTTTACATGCAACTGGGAAATAAGATATTCAGGCAATGGGGTACAGAAATCTATCTTGCCCTATAGGAAAATAGAAAGGAAGGGGATAAGAGAAGTGAGTAAGGGGTAATAGAAGAGAGGGCAGATTGGAGGAAGGGATAATCAAAATGCATGCTTGTCCTGGGGTGGAGGGAGGGGAGAGATGTGGAGAAAATTTGGAATTCAGAATCTTGTGGAAGTGAATGTTGAAAACTGAAAATAAATAAATTTATACATAAAAATAAATAAATAAATTTTTAAAAAGGTGGGGTGGGGATTGATTTGACTACATTGCTATGGTAAATCTTCTGAGGAGATTCTTCCTCTTTACCTCTGGCCCACTTCAGACTTACAAGTTTTCCTACCCCCATACATACAACACAGAGAATGAAAGTGTTTTCCAATGCAAATTAAAAATATAATTCAATTCATTTTAAAAGATATTTATTAAGTGCCTACTATGTTTAGAAAATAGTACTGCAATTAGGTATCCCTAATATGCAAATATACATATGTACACACACATAGACATAGACACACAGACACAGACACAGACGTATATATATATATATATATGTATATATATATATATATGTGTGTATATGACAAAGCCTCTGTACTTCGAAGTATGTCTATACTTTCAGGGAATTAGCAATTGTTAAGGGACCCCATGAACTTTTCTTTGAGTTGCCATATTTTCCAGAAACACTAGACCAAGAGTATGCAAGTGGCCCTAAATGTATCAAGGATGAAGTCTCCTCCACCCGACCACCTCCCACCTGGAGCTGATTTAATTTGTTTTTTGCACCTGAAGCTGGCCTCCCTATGTGTCCTTGGGAATCAAGACAGGTGTCAGTAAGTCTGCACCAGACTGAGAAACTGTTTGTGCATCCAGGACCCTCATAGATAAGCAGACCATATCTTCATATCTTCATAGTCTAGCAGTTCCCAAGGGACAAGAATGTTGCTTTCGCCACCTTACAGGTGATTTCTCCTCTCCTTAGGGCAGGAATTGTCCTTTACCCACCCTTCTTGCTCTTCCCTTCCTCCCCTGCCCCTCCCATTTAGAAGGGAATTGTGGTCTCTCCTTCCTTCTTTGTTGTAATCTTGTTTTGATTGTGAACTCCTTGAACTTTTATAGAATTCCACATGAATGTTCATTTCTCTGGTAATAAACCCAGTTTTTCTCATGTTTCATAAAGTTAAGATTTCCTGTTGACACAGTCTGATATGGAATAAAAACATAGACACAAATACCCATGAGATATAAGAAAGGGAGAAGCACACAAAAGACATTTCCTAGAAAAGTGCAGAGAGAATACTGAACAAGGAGAGGCTATCAGGTACAGTCGTGCCCTGGTGTAGCAAGAAGTATTTTAACAGATAAATGAGGTATACGGGCATGGAAAGGAAAGTATCCGTTACAAGGAATAAAGGAACAGAAAGAGATGATAAAAATGGGAAGGTGAGAGGCAGAGAGATGTAGAAATCATAGCCAGAAAACAAAATGCATTAAGGAGAGTAAGTCTCTCCTTAAAGGTAGGTTAGAAATAAATGATGAAAGGCCTTAAATGCTGCCAGCCACAATTAATACCTTATTTGGTAAGCAATAGGGAGTAAGTGAACATTTCTGTGTAAAGTAGTGACATAAATATGGCAGTGAATTTGAAGCAATATTAAGACAGTACTTTGAAGTGTGGATTGAACAGTCAGGAAGATCACCTAAGACAACAAATCATTTTTTTGAATGCACAGGAAGAAAACGAATACAGAAAGAAACACAAGTAAGCAGAACAGTCTTTAAAACAATATGTAGAACTTGTAAAAATAAAATATATAAATTATTATATACTTTTTTCGAAGTAAGCAATATGTTTTGGAGTTTCCCAGTTTCATATACAATCCTCTTTTTGTGTTCTGCTCTATATGGAGACATGCTAATGGTGGCTGGGGTAGGGAAGAAGGGGGACAATATTTAGGTTCAAAATAAAAACAAGAACTAAAAAAAAACACACACCATAAAAGTCTGGATAAAAAAAATGAAACCCAGAGCAACGAAAATTGTGAAGTCCATTGGAAAGAGAACAGGCTCAGGAATCAGAGGTCCTAATCTCACCTCCAATTCTTATTACTGGTGGGTCTTTGGATAATTCACTCAAGCTTCCTTATCTGTATGATGATGGTGTTGGACAAGATGGTTTCTAAGATCCTTTCGCGCTTTAGATCTGTGGTCTGTCATCTTGCCTGGTGGCTGCAGTAAAAGGTGAAATTAAGGGCTGAACAGAAGATAAATATTGGAGAAAGAAGTGTCAAGATGGCAAGCGAATGGTTATGGAAGATAAAGGAAGGAGAAGACCCAAAGATTAACATATTAGTCAAAGTGACTGGGAAGACAGTGGTGTCATGAATTTAAAAAACAGGAATTAAAGTAAAGAGCAGGTTTTGTGGAGAAGATGACTTTAATTTATTGAGTTTTAAGTCCTCAAAAGATGAAATGGAATTATCCAGAAGGCAGCTTGAAATACAAATCTGGAACACTGGTGAATAAAAATATAGATTTGGTGATCATCTGCATAAAAGTGATAACTGAATACATGGTGGTAGATGACATTAGTAAGGTTAAAAATAAGGAGAAAAGAGGGCCAAAGATAGCACTCTGGGGAACATCCACATTTAAGGGAAAGAAAGAAGATGAACAGTCAGAATGAACAGTCAGAAAACAGACAGAAAAGCAGTCAGAGAGGCAGGAGGAAAATCATAAGGATACCATATCTCTCTCACACACACAGAAGCACATGTACACACACATCCACCCCAAAATAAAATAAAGTAAAATAAAGAGTTTATCAAAAAGGAGAGGGTATTGTTTTGTAGTGACAAATACTTTCTGAAAACTTAAGAAGAATAAGACCAGAAAAAAAGGCCACTGAACTCAGCAAGGAGGAGGTCATTTGTGACCTATGAGGGACCTGATTCAATAAAGCTGTAAGAACAGAAGCTAGCATGTTGGAGTCCTGATAACTGAATTTCGATCTTGTCTGAGGCACTTAATAACTAAGTGATCATGAGGGAGTCACTCAGTCTCTCTGAGGATCATGACCCCATTTTACAAATAAAGACTACATTTGTACTCCTTCCCAGAGCTGTTGTGAGGAAAGTGATTTATAAAATTATAGTAAATAAATAAAAAGCAAATATAAGACAATTCATGGGAAAGGGTGGCACTGGGATCTGAGAAAAGCAAACACTCATTATGTATTAGATTTCATTCTGTAACTGATTTTGTCCAGTAACTGTCTAAGACATGGTTCTTTGTATTTATTAACTGAGACTACTATGTTCAGAAAATAGTGTTGTAATTAGGGAGAGCAAATACACACACACACACACACACACACACACACACAGACATAGGCAGACACACACATATATGATATAGACTCTGTACTTAAAAGTATGCTTGAACTTAGTTCAAAAACTCAGCTGGCCAGTAATGAACTAAATTTCAAGTTCTCTTGCTAATCACTGTTCTATCCTTGCCTCAAAGAAATTAGCTTTACACCAGCAAGGTGTCCTTCCTGGATGTTTGGTTTGCTATCCAAAGAAATCTAGTCAATAACCTTGCAGGTGGACTCCAACAATGAACATTAGTAACAGAAGGGAAGCAGGGGGCCATTGCTAGCCCCTCATTCCGAACTTCTAACTAATCTTATAACAACAATGTGATTGTTATTGTACGTACATACGTAGACAGCCTCAGCTATGTAACCAATCATGCTGTCCTCAACCCCATAATGTCACAAATACAATTGTATTATTTTCTAATCTACCCTGTTCTGTTCTTTGCTCTGTACTTCCCCAAAACTATAAATGGGGAGCTGTCCTGCTCAGGATCTTTGGTTTATCCAGTTCATTCCCTGTTAATAAACGGTTATCTTGCTCATAAAACACGTGCCTCAGTCTACCTTTGTTGAACTTCACTCAAAACAGAGCTGAGTCTTAAAAGAAACCAAAGATTTTAAGAGGTGGAGCTGAAAAGAGAGTGCACTTCATGCATACAGAACAGCCCTTCACAAAAACATAGAGAATAGAGAAGAGAATGTTATGAATAAGGAATAGTAAAAAGGCCTATATGGCTATACCATGGATTCTGTGAGATTAATATATAATAAGGCTAGAAAGGTTAAGTTGGAACTAAGCTGTGAAGAGCTTTGAATGCTGAAAACAAAAGTTTATATTTGATCCTAGAGGTAAAGGAGAGAGCTATAAGATTTTATTAAGCAAAGGAATAATATGGTCAGACCTATGTTTCATGAAAATTGCTTTGGAAGTTACACGGCAGACGGACTGGAATGAGGAAAGAATTGAGGTATGGCTATGAAAGAGGGGACTACTGTAATAATCCAAGTAAGAAGTGATAAGGGCCTGAAACAATGGTGAGAAGGACCTTCATTCAAAAGATGAGGAGGTAACAATATTTGGCAACTGATGAATATATGGAGTGAGAATGAGGCAAGAAGAACTGGCAAACAGATTAGGAATCTAAAGCTTCTTAACAAGGACACTCAAATGTGACACAAACAGACTCAACAAAACAGAACTCAACAATCTTTTGAGTGCTACGCAAACTATTAAACAGAGATATTAGAAGGGGTACAATATATATGATCCAAGAAAGCTGTATTCAGCTTTTGTCTAATCCTACTTTAAATACCACATTCAATTTACATTTTTTCCAATTTGGATCTATTATTTCATTGGTATAGAGAACTCCCACTGAAAGAACTCCTTCTCCCACTATAGACTGCCAATTATTCTGCAATTTTCAGTCTCAGAGAAGCTGCCCAGGGCACAGAGAGTAAGTAGCCTGGATCTCAGTTGGTATATATAAGAGATGGGAGCTGAAGCATAACTCCAAGGACATGATCTATGTCCACTACTACACACTTTTAATTAAGCTGGATGTTAAAATTATGGAAATTCTAACTTCTTCAAAAAGTGCTTCCCTCTTGTTACTATAATCAGATTGAAATTCATGTTACAATTTAAATGATATCAATTGTTTTTCTAAGCCTAAATTACTTTCTTTTGAAACCTTGCTCATGAGGATCAATTCTGCATTTTGTATACAGACTCCCACTAGAGAGAATAGTGATATATTCATACTGAAGTAGTTTTCCATTTGAGTAGAAAAAAATTGAAGATGCAACTTGATTTAAAAAAAAAACTTAAAGCAGTTAATACAAAATAGCTAAACTCTCCAAGTTTCATTGGTGAAAACATTGATAACCAGACTATAAGTCCCTAGACTGTGAACCTGTTTTACTCAGAATGAACAGAATGATCAATAGAATAATTTTAAGTTTCGTGTATCAAATAATTGCTTCTTTTTAACCCAAATCTCTTATCTGATACTTGGTGTCATTAATTAATTGTTTCCTCTTAGCTGTGTTGTGAAGTGCCACCTGTATCACTGATGAAATAATTTTTTCTGATAACTGAAATTAGATCCTTTGATAGAAACAATATAAGCATATAACAATAAAATTTATGTAAAATATATTATAAAAATTGTTACTAGTTTGAATATACATTTTATTAATGTATAATTAAAAGTACACTTAAGTTATGATATATAATCCTTTTGTTTTTTAACTTATATAGTGAAATGTTTATATTTGTTGCTATTTAAGAAATTAATTAAAATCAAATTTGAAAAATATTGGTATTATAAATAATTACTACAATTCTAAGTACTGATAAAGCATATATATTAAATAAAACATTGTAAAGGGGGCTAGGAGCAGCATGGGTGCAAAGGTCCATCAGTTAAATACTCTCTTATCAGAGTTTGCCAGGATTATGAATAGGGAAGGAAACATAACTAGCATAGTCTCTAATCCCTGTCTTCTCTGTGATTTCAAGGCGTCAGCTAAATTAAAAAGTAACTCTCTCACGCTAAGAAAGATTGAGGATTCAATAGGAAAACTTATCTTCTATTAACTGGCTATTTATTTCCAGCTGAATTATATTACTTCTTCGTGATTCAGTTTCCCTTCCTGCCAAACGGGAGTAATATACCTTCCTTATTTTAATTGCCTCATAACTTTACTTTAGGGCAAAATTAGTGATAGCCATGAAAATCAGAATGATCATACAAGTATTAATAATGTTACTGTTTGCTACTGGTTGAGAAAAATCTAATAAAATAAAAGTTTATATTATTGAGATACAAATGTCTACTGTGTGTGAGAGCACTGTTTTGGGAGCTAATATAAAATTAAGATAAGGTTTCTGCCCTCATGTATGATACAGTCCAGGAAGAGCAGAACACACATAAATGCTTATCTAATACAAGATAATAAAACAAAGTAAATCATAAAACAAATCTCAATATCAATGAACACAGACATTTTATTATGCTCAAAAAAATCATAATATATAAATACTTCTTTCAAATATGTGTTATTACAGAATGTAAAGGAATCTACTTACTTTCTAATAAATTTCTAATTTTCATAAGGTTATGCTTAATTACGAAATAAAACCTACTTCCTGAGAACACTGCCGAAAAGTGAAACTTGGTAACATAACAACTACATCCACAAGTTGGGGTGGACAAGTAGGTCTTGCATTACACCTAATGATTAAAGAATTAAAAGTGCTCTTCTCTCTGCAGATATACATGTTCCATTCTAAAAAATGCGCAACTGTTTTAGAGCTGAGTAATGTAGGAATTATATTAAAACGACATATAAGAGGTCCGTGTTGTTGAGGATAAAAGCTACTGGAAAAAGGTCCTTCAAAATGAATTAACTTAAAAAGGTGACTGACATTTCACAGTAAATAGTGACAGAGAGGTGCGACTGAGACTTTACCTTTCACTTAACAAAATGTCAATCACAATTGTAACTATGGATTAATTCTTAGGATGAACAAAGAATGAATCAAGTGGGGGGGGGAGTGTACTTAATTGTTCCAACAAAAATTGAATGACAGCATGATATGACATCATTTACTTTATGCCTGATTTTCACAACAGTAATACAAAGAAAGTCACTGTTGCCAAAATGTTAGGTCTTCAGAAAATTTCCCTAGGACCTTTTTTAATCTTTTGGTATTCAAATCATCCTCTTCTGAAGTGCCCACAGACAATCAGGGGGAGCCCACTGATAACTGGAACAAAGACAGAACACAGATATTGAGGCAATAGGTTAATGGAGAAAATGTTTTAGTGGGGACTAATTTTATAAGTGGCCAGTTCATTAGAGAAAAATTTCCTAGCAAGACAGTCTTTGATTCCCTGTGCAACCTCATGAGAAGGCTGAGAAATATAGTAGACAGAGAACCAGACTGGTAATCAGTAATAGGTGTGTTTAAGTCTCCACTGCCACACAAACTGCCAGATCACTTGACCTCTCAGTGACCCTGGCAACGTTTTAAGACTAAGATGCAGAAGAGATGCTGATATGCACTGGAAAATGGTATTTCCTCTCCAGGAGTTGCCTATATCAACAAATTCCCAGGCCCAGAACTACCCTAATAACTTAATATTTGGATTGCAATGGCCCCAGAAATCTGAAATGGGAGTTAAATTATAAAGTTGGCATGAGAAGCAAAAATGTATATAATCAAAATTACTCCTGAATACATCTTTAAAAACTTGCTTATAAAGTATATTTAAACAATTAAAAAAGGAAAGTAGCTAGGGTCACTTTTAAAAAAGGCAGTCTATAACAGAGAGCAGATGGGTCTCAGATGGTTTCCATGGAAACAAGTGAATTATCATTTTTTTTCTTTTGCACAACATTTGGGAAAGCTATTGTTCAGGAATCAACCCATCAAAAATTTGGTAGTGGGATGTAGCAACCAAAAGTGATAATGCAATCTTGGCTGAATTAAGATATGTCCTCATCTGGATTACATATTTAGTTCTAGATACCCGGGTTTATTGGCTAGTAATAAGCTGGTGACTGTACAAAGGCAAGCTACTAGCCCAGTCTAGTCTATGTTATATGAGAATCAGTTAAAGGAACTGGGGATGTTTAGCCTGGAAAACTGAAGACAGAGGAAATATAACAACTGTGTTCTAGAACGCAGAGAGCTATCATATGGAAGAGGGATGAGACTGCTCTTCTTAGCTTCAGTACAAACATTAAGGAGCAAGGGTAGAAGTTGCACAAGCAAATTTAGACTAATGAATGTCTAGAAAAACTTCATAGCCATCATGAATATTTAAATGTAGAATGAGAGGTGGTAGGTTGGCCCAAGAAGAGGCTGAATGACCACTTCTCAGGTCAAACACTCAGCTAGGTACCACAATGATAGACAGGTGGGCCCAGAATCAGACACTTATTAGCTGTGTGACCTTGGGCAAGTCATTTGACCTCTGTTTGCCTCAGTGTCTCCATCTGTAAACTGGGGGTAATAATAGCACCTACCTCCCAGGGTTGCTGTGAGAGTCATACGGAATAATAGAGCACTAAGCACAGTATCTGGCTAACTGTAAGGGCTATATAAATGTGAGCTACCATGATTACTGTTGTTATTATCATTAGCATTAGGCCCACAGTACTCACAAGTGTTTCTCAAACAAATTAAAATGCAATTTGGAAATATTTAATAAAATAAAAATATATTAAAATAGAGATAACAGTTTAAAAAAGATTAGTGGTCCCCCTTTCTATTTGAGTTTAATATTCCTGCTTGGTCTTGATGACTGCAAAGACCCCTTCCAGTTCTCAAATTCTGTGATTCTGTGATTGAGTGAATAAACATTTATTAAATACCTATATGTCAGGAACTGAGTTATGTGCTGGGTATATAAAGACAATAGTGAAGTATACAGTCTCTCTAGGGGAAACAATGTATACATATATGTATAAAATAGATATAAGATAATATTATAGAAAAAAGCAATGGCACCTAAGTGGATGAGGAAAGGCTTCATGCAGAAAGCGATGCTTGAGCTGAGCTGTGACAAAGGAAACAGGTATTTGTCTAGGAGGCAGAAGTGAAAAGTAAATTTCACATGTAATGGACAGTCAATACAAGAAGTATAACACCCATCCTCCTGACAGAATGCTATGTGTGAGAAAGAGGAATTAGGCCACATGTGGAAAAGAGAGTAATGAGAAACAAGATAGGAAAGATTACATGGGGAGGGACTTCAATGCCAAACAATGGAACTATTATTTCATTCTAGAGTAATAGTGAGCCAATGGAATTCATTACTGAGTTTGACATGATTGAGAAGAGAAATGACTTTGAATCAATATGGTAACCATATGCCAAGAGAAAAAGGCCACACTGAATAGACTGGATTGGTCTCTGAGCCAGGAAGACTGAAGTTCCAAGTCTTTTCACTAACATATACTATAAACGTTACTTCTCAAAGTTGTAGACAATTTTCTAAGAGTATAAGTTACTAAGAAGGTGTCAAACTATATAGGTAGAAGGTTTTTCCTTATTTGGTTGCTCCGGAAACCAAATAAATTGCAGGTCCAGTCCCTATTTTAATCCTACAATAACCACATGCTGGCCCTGTAACCTGCAATAATGATAAAGTATAATTTCATTAATATATTAATATATATTTTGATAACATAATACTATTCAGATATTGAATAACCTAAAAGTAACTCCAAAGTTACTTGTGGTAACTTTGGCAAAGAGAGCAAAGACTATTTTGTTTTACCTCAGCTATTGTTATACAATCTGGAAATACTGAATGAACCAAGTGGTTTGCCAGCATAAGATAAACCAAGGAATCTTCATCTACTTGTAGTCCAAAATATTCGCTGTAATCACCTGAAAAGCCTTCACCTAGCAAAAGAAAAACAATAAGAGACTGGCATGTTAAAATTTGCATGGCTTTTTAAGTCAAAATAAAAATATCTCTAAAATCAACTAAATATCATTCAATGAGAATATAAAATGTAGAATTGGGCCTCAAAACTGTTATCCTCATAGGAACATTAGATATACTAGCCTTCAAAAAAGGTCCAATCCAGAGAGTTGATCAGATCTATAATACAGGAAATCCTCCAACCTGATTTTGAACTTACTACAAGCAGTTTTACTAGTTCCTTTTTTAAAAATTACTTTTAATAAACATTAACATTCATCTTTTTATATGGGGCTTTGAATGGCAAGTAAGACAATTATTTTCATAATTCCAATCTTTGGTTTTATTATAACTGCAATTATGACATTAACAGAGTGCCATTTTCAACAATTTTTTTTTTGTATTTTCAGATTGTTTCAGGTGAGCAAGGGTAATCTTTATATTCACCTTCTGAGCTTTCCATTATAGAAACATAGGCAGTGGTACTGTTGCAAAAAAAAAAAATATGTAATCAACAAGTGATTGATTTTTAAGTGAATGATCAGTTCCCTTACCCATTCCATGATGGTGATAAAGCATGGATGTTACACCATCAAAACGGAATCCATCAAAGCTATATTCTTCTAGCCACCACCTCAAGTTAGAAAGAAGGAATCTTAAAACTTCCCAGCTGAAATATAAACATGAATACTTGGTTACTTCAATTAAAGTAAAACAATTTTGTGGTGGCTTTTAAAAACATATGTTTAGAAAGGAAGTTTAAAACTAAGATTTCAAGTATCAATCATTCTACAAATGAGTATCTATAGAAAAAATATAGTTAAATGTGCTCAGACATGTTGCTAAGAGGATTTTTCATGTGGAAAAGAAAAGCTATTAAATTTTAGCTCCACTCATAGAACATATGTCAGGATTAAAAGGTAAAAACTTCACTCAAAAACTATGTGAAAAAACTGAGGTTCTGGGGTGGAGCCAAGATGACGGTTGGAAAGCAGTGACTTGCGTGAGCTCCCAACCAGATCCTTCCAAAAACCTATAAAAAATGGCTCTGAACAAATTCTAGAAGTGCAGAACCTATGAAATAACAGAGGGAAGCAGGACTCCAGCCCAGGAAAGCCTGGATGGTCACAGGGAAGAGTCTATCTCACAGAGCTGGGAGCAAAGCCCAGTGTGGGCTGCGCCAGTACCAACCAGACAGGGAGCCTGGCAGAACAGGCCCTAGCGCCCTGAATCAGTGAGCTGTGACAGTTACCAGCCTTCTCAACCCAGAAACACCAAAGACAACAGAGAAGATTAGTGGGAAGAGCTGTGGGGACAGAGTGAAAGGAGTTTGCGGTTGAGCCTCTGGCCCAGGGCAGCTGAGGTGGTACTGCTCTGATGACAGAACCACAGTTGCAGTTGCTTCCGGCCCTAGGCCCACGTGGGGAGGAATTAAGTGGTGCATCAGAGCAGAGATCCAGGAGACATAATTTAAAAATTATTGGACTACTTGAAAGCTATGATTAAAAAAGAGCCTAGATATCATCTTTCAAGAAATCATCAAGGAAAACTGCCCTGATGTTCTAGAGCCAGAGGGTAAAACAGAAATTGAAAGAATCCACCTAACACCCTCTGAAAAAGATCCCAAAGAGAAAACTCCTAGGAATATTGTCACCAAATTCCAGAGCTCCCAGATCAAGGAGAAAATAGTTCAAGCAGCCAGAAAGAAACAATTTTAATATTGTGAAAACACAATAAGGATAACACAAGATCTAGCAGCTTCAACATTAAAGGATAGAAGGTTTTGGAATATGATATTCCAGAGGTCAATGGAGCTAAGATTAAAACCAAGAATCACTTACCCAGCAAAACTGAGTATCATGCTCCAAGGCAAAATATGGATTTTCAATAAAATAGAGGACTTTCAAGCTTTCTCAGTGAAAAGACCAGAGCTGAATAGAAAATCTGACTTTCAAACACAAGAATCAAGAGAAGCATGAAAAGGTAAACAAGAAAAAGAAGTCATAAGGCACATACTAAAATTGAACTGTTTTGTTTACATTCCTATATGGAAAGATGATGTGTATAATTCATGAGACCTCAGTATTAGGGAACATGAAGGGAATATACATACACATACACACACACACACACACACACACACACACACACACACACAC